>QVIK01000653.1:0-29278 GCA_003957845.1 Oidium heveae | reverse complement strand
CGGCAAAGTAAGAATAGAGTAGGCGGTAGAGGAGGAATAGGCGTATCCTCCGGGATTAGAACCTGAAATGATTAATAATAATAATAATAATGTTGTAAGAATCGAGTTGTAGAATTAGCCTTACCTAGAAATAACCTTCACGTCATGACCTCAAGCGGCTACGTCATTAGTGACATATTATCACGTGAGCCTAAATCACTTCATGACAGTTCCTCTAATCTAAATTTCGTTTATGTTCATGAATAATTTTTATGCAATTTAAATTATTCCAAAAGTAGAAGCCAAGACTAGCCTAATTCTCTAAAGAATTTTTAAGATCTAGGACGTATTCTACACTGAATGGTGCACATTACGGGACGTTTTGAGATTGGCCTAATCTCTTCGCTTCGGGAAGCTCTACCAGGAGAGACTCATCTCTATTTGAGCTTGTCGAAAACTCTCAAAAAAAATGGTGTACCGATTGTTAGCAGGAATGGGAATAATAATCTAAGGTACACAATTGATTCTGGACAGATATAACGAAGTAAGATTAAATAAATCAATCTCTTCCACGGTCAATTTACTCATCGAACTTGAAAAATGTTTCTTATAGTACTGCTGGCACAATCCGGATATTATTTCGAGTAGGTTAAATTGATTAAACAGAAACCAGAAATTACCCTTTTTATCTATGTATATATATATTTTCCTATCCTTTTCCTATATCTTTCTATTTACATTAAAAACTAACTTTAGTTGCTATGAGTACGCACGTGACCATGTGCTTATTTCCCGACGAGTACTTTGGTGTTGATACAATGATGCAACGATGGAATCATAGAATATCGGGATGATTCGCCACATATTTCCATAGTGTCCAATTTGATGAGATTAATAAACGGTATGATAATTAGCACAGGTACATCTTCACGTATATTTCAAGTGACTCTTCATAACACATATTCGTTAGTAGTAGTAGTAGTAGTAGTAGTAGTAGTAGTAGTAGTAGTAGTAGTAGTAGTAGTAGTAGTAGTAGTAGTAGTAGTAGTAGTAAAATTGATAATCAGCGGGCCGTAACTATCACCATCTCGTCCATTTTTCAACACTAAGTATTACAAACCGAGTAATATAAAATTCAACAACCACTGACTATGGATTGAGTACTTGAGGATCTTTAGTAGGGTCTCTTGGAATAATATTGGGACACTTGATATCTTGTGTGCCCTATCAGTTTACACATGCTTTACTTGCCTTACAGACAAACTGCTATCTTCTTCAATTACAACAATACCAGGCGTTTTTCTCAGCAATCGTGGGTGCGTTAAACGCGTCTCTGCTCAAGTATATCTACTTCAACTTGTCCTTCATCACCCCTCTAAATGCGTTTTTGTTTTTGTTTTTGTTTTTTTGTGGGTCTGTCTATGGTTACAAAAATGTCATGATATCTACGAGATGATGATAGTTTACTGCCCCCCAAGATCATGAACATTTCATTAAAATAGTACATACTCTGGTATAACCTTATAGTAGAGTTACATCCCAGATATTACTACATTAATTTGAAAGTTATGAATTATTTGCGATGTTGTACTTGTTTGTGCAAAATTTACAAGGATTTAAAAAAAAATATATATATATACCGAGATGTCTCTCGAGTCATCCCCTACTATTAATTCTTGAGATAAGATTACCATTTGCCGCTGACATGAAGACTGGAGGAAAATCACTCAGTCGGTATGTATTAGAATGAGGCTATGAGCAGGAATAGAAAAACTTGTATGCTTCAAGTTACGAGATGTGAAGATTGAATACAGAAGTTATAGACTTTTACTTGACAGATCATGAATGTGGTTCGGTTCAAGCTACAATATCTAAACTATAGAGGCGAATAACTGACTTAAACACAGTAAAATCCCCAGTTTTCTCCTCGGTATTGCTTTATTAGAATATTCTACAATGACTTCATAGAAACAGCAACCAGTAACCAGTTGGTTACCATGTCCATGTCCATTGTCTTGTCGTAAACGGCTTATCCTGTAGATCGTAATAATCGCTGCACCTTATATATACTCTTATATAACGATCAGTACTACAAACTAGGGGTATTAGCTGTGGCCTAATTGATCAGGCACAACAGTATGCCATGAACTGGCATATAGCATGTATAAATCCGCATAAGTTGTCATTCAAAATGAAATAAAGGCATTCCGGTTTTGGAATAAAGTATTTATATGAAAAAAAAAAATATGTATATATATATATATTTCCAGAAGGGCCTGAGAACGAATCAAGCTTTGATCTCGAATACGGCAGATAGTTTTGCTCTCTTATTTGCAACAATTTAATTACTCGAAGAATATTCTTTGGAGATGTTCATGTCAAGTGATTTCTTCCCTTTTTCATCTTTCGATTCCACTGATCAGGCTCATCTATTGATCATCAGGCAATGACAAGACAAGAATAGAGGTGGTTTTATACTAGATTGTTTGATTGCTTGATTGCTGCTATCAATCAACCCATCAAAACCTCAAGTAAACGCTCATTTCAGGCGCACTCACCAGAATTCACTCCCCAAGCCTCAAAGGAACTCCACTTATAGCGAAGGTTTGTATATTCTGAAATCCTTACCAAGAATCTTATCCCGCACACTTGTCTAAAATTGGATTCGTCCCGGGCTCATGTGTTTCATAATAGCATTGAATATTTTAAATTTGTAATGATGGATATCCCTACTAGTCTCCCGTAATAATGACGAATCTAAATAGGAATATACATGTATCTATTTGTATATAACTAAAACTTCCAAAAATACGATGCCTGGTCGAGATATTTTTTTTCTTTTTAATATAGGTACTTATATCTACTTCGTGCCTCAGCTAACTCATTTTGTTGACGGAGTATTGGCGTTATCTGGTCTAATTCATGGCTTTGAAGTCAACCTAACTTATTTACTATCACAAATTCAAAGCCAAAAATGAGGATTTCCTGTTATTCTCTCATGCTAAGCCTTCTTTTGGGATCTTCTATAATTTCAGCTAATCCCGTGAACTCTCCCTCTAGTCGAGGCCCAGCATACTCCGTTGAACCAAGTAGAATGATCGTTGATTGCAAAGAAATAACATACCCATCTTTTAAACTCGACACAGCTGCTAAAGAAGTATGCTCCCGAATCAGTAGAGAAACTTACTGTCGCAACTTTATGTCGTGTTATTATATGAAAAAGGCTATACCTGCGATTGCAAGCGTTTCCCCTTATGTTGGTAATCATTTTACTGAGTATAAGAATGGAGGATTGTTGCTGAAATGGCCTTTGCCAAAAAGTTCCTATTTTGAAAGAAGTATGTTGATCAATTATTTGACTCCTATATAGTTAAGAAAAATTAAATTAAAAAAAAAAGAAAAAAAGAAAAAAAAAGTGAATGAAATTGACCTGAAGCTACAGCACGGTATCTCGCGATCATTTACATGGAAAAAAGCACTCGGAAGTGCCAGGCAATTGGTGCAATTAGGAAAATAAGCGATAAAGAACACGAACTTTGCAATTCGAAAGAGCACGGCAGTTTTCAAGGGCCAAGACAAGAAGATCTGACTTCTCCATCAATTTCATGAGCTTTTGTGAGAGCATCTCAAGTTGGTTAGGATCTCCAGCAGGTGGAATACTGGGGATAAAAAGAGGGTAAACAAAATTAAAACCCTGAAAATCAGTATATTACCATCAAAAAATATTCTGGAATAGAACATGCGAACTTCCTCGTGAGAAGCAATATACATAATTCTCCAGTGGAGAATAGCTAATAACAAGTAAACTTCTGAATTCGACGAAGTTTCTACATATTGTATTTCTGTGTATAGTTAAAAAACCCACATGTAATTCCATGGCGGAGTAACTGCATCCACTGGAGAGGCTCATTCAGACTTGAATTCTAATTTCTACACAATTGTGTAGGAATCGACATTCAAGTCTGAGCCTGCCTAATATAGTATTGATGGATGCCTCGTGTGACGGGGCGAGAGTGTCTAAAATTGAGGAATGATATTAAGTGATGAGCTGGTAGGCATGAAAATTTATATCTCGTGGAAGAAAGTTGCAGAAAAGGAATAGTGATCTAAGGCTGGCTTGGTGTTGTTGATTACTCTAATTCAGATTCAGAGTGCTATCTACATCTATATTTGTAACTAATTATACAATTTTTTTTTTTTTTTCTATGTCTCGAATAAATCGAGGTTCTACCTGTTAACCACTTTCGCTTAAATTCTGCACCTGAACATATCTGTGAGCGATTATCCAACCAATGGGAACGAAGCCTACTAGAATGGTATATATAAATTTCATAGGTGTTACTTTAAAAAGCTCATTAACCCAAGCCTGATTACGTGATCTACAAATTGAAAAAAAAAAAAAAAAAAAAAAGCCGGACCCACCTACCAAGAATCATGTAGGAAAGAACATCAGGAAAACCCTCAGTTTTGACGATGAAATAGAGAAAAAGTATATGCGTGTGAGTGAGTGAGTGAGTGAGTGAGTGTGTGTGTGTCAAAGTATGGTTGTTAACTACAAAGCCATAAAATAGACTATATAACACTAGTTCATCGTCAAGAAAATGAGCTAGCTGAGGTACGAGGGACGGATGAGTAGCTGTAATACGAAAGAAAAAAAAAAAAAAAAAAAAAAAAAAAAAACAATTTTTTTGTTTGCATATCTAAGTTCAAACAACAATTCATCCAAACGATGTGCATTTGACCAAGGGGTTTTGACCAAGGAATTAAGGAGTCAATGAGAGGAATGAATGTAGGTGTCTGAAAGAGACTTGATTTCCAGCGCTATATGGAAGAAAATTGAGGGTCCCCAAGTTTGGCTCTCTATGCATAAATGTCCACTGACTAAAAACGTAATGAAATGAAACAGAAGTAGCAGGATGAGTCATTGTGCGAGTAATTTCGTTCTTGGGCTTATCCATACTTGAATTTCAAAGATTGAGCAATTAAAAAAAAAAAAAAAAAAAAAACCAATATTTATCTCTTACTTTCATCATCGGGACTGTTGATGCCATGCATCTTAAACTGATTGAAAACGTTTGTTATTCTACCCGTACATCTGTCGCTTCTTGAATAATAGGTATTAAAAATGCCACAAAATGATAAGCCCTTAAGTTATTATAGTGTTTGAGAATTAGATGGTATAATTTAGCTCACGTTTGGGCTTTGGCGTGCTTTCTGAACATATCAAATTCGTAGATGAATAATTGAAAATAACAAATTCGAACTACTTCGACTCCAATTAGAGGCAATTATGAATACAGGCTTCTCAAGGTATGATCTAAAAAAAAGTACTAAATTAAGTATGCTTTAAAGCCAATAGAATTTACCATACATATGCTATTTGACGCCTCTGCTTTTGTAACTGCGATGCATGCAAATTTTTGTAGCAGTCATAAATTACTAGCAAGTCGGCGACATAAGAGCGCTTAGTTGACCTTTCAAGATTATCTAGCTGAGAAAGCTTTTCATATTCGGCCCAAACCTTACTTATTTGATCACGAATGTTTTTAAGATATTCTTTAACTTCTTCTGAGTCAGTGGACTTACAATTTAGAGGAGAAAGATTATGGTCGGTTCGGGCCGATTTTTGAATTTTCCTGGTCACGTAAATTAATAGGATATCCAAGATACCGAGCTACGAGATGCACATAGAGATAGTTTCCCTACTATCGTTTCTACCCTTTTCGTCTCTGAATTTTATATTTTTAGAAATCCGTTAATTTTGTTCCATCGTGACCAAATCTAAACCGTCACAGGAACATATTGGTTGTTTCCGATTCTACCCCAGATACCCCTTGAATAATTTCCTTTCCTTTTCCAGATATGACGTCTCTCAATGAAATTGTTTGATATTTTGATTTTCGATATAAGGAAGTGCGGTTGCCAAAACCACCTTACTATCCTAGGGCTTGGCTCGGCTCAACTCCGATTTCTCTTGCCATTTCATATGAAGATAGATATGAATTCATTTTCCTGTGCCATTATTCTTATGTTGTTTACCATAACATCCTTGGGAATTCAGATGACACTAGTCTCCACAGCTCAGGATGTTGAGTGCTTATCTAGAGTCAAAGTACCTAAGAAACTCTTAGAGCAGGCTGCTGTTGAAGCATGCGAGATAGAAGCTGTGACACACAGATGCAAATTTCAAAAGTGTCCTAAGAGTATAAGAAGGCTCAAGCCCCTGACCTATCTAGGTGACGAATTTCCCGGTCAAAAAGATCTCCACTTCCTCAAACCAAAGGCTTTTAGTAAATTAGGTGAGTGTCATTTTTTTATCTGTATTCTATTTTAGCAACCTAGTGTTTTCTAATCACAAAAGTCAAGTTTTTGTTCAAGGATAGTTAGTACTGATCGATTAATAATTTCAATAGGTTCTGATGAATATCGAATTGTCTATAAATTCAATATGCAGAAAAGATCATGTGAACCCATAGGCGTGTTATTCCAATCGAGCAGACAACGACTTCCTAAAAGATGCTTTGAGTTATCAAACCTGTCACTACTCGCGCCTGTACAAATCGGTACACCTCCCAAGGCTGTATGAACCAGTCTGTTTCTCGATAAAATTTTGATTCGGTTTAAATCCTAAGATTTTTGAAAAGTCATTGATTCTTGATAGAATTCTTACATTTCATTTCTTTTTCTTTGTCCTTTATCTGAGTAGCCATGCTATCAGATTTGGATCTGAGTTCCATCACAGAGTCCTTCGTTGATTTTTTGGAAAGTTATAAACGACCTCAGAGGCCAACAATGATATAACTCTTTCTTCAATAGTTTAAAAATATCGTCTCCGAAAATAAAAAAAAACCCAAAAATTTTATAACTAGTTACTTTTTATTATTTTGATTTAAGGATTCGGTGACAAAAGTTTTCTGAAACGTCCGCAGGGGTGTTATGTATGTCTCAAACTGGTAGTTGTGTCCCATCAGTCACCCCTCCTTGATAATAAGGGTTATCTGATATTTGATCGAGTTCGATAATAGCACGAGTTTATCAGGAGGAGTAATATATGTGGAAAAATAGATGATTCACCATTTAGATTGTTTTTAATATTATTAAAAAAAACAAGAATAGATGCATTGAAATAGGAACAAATATACACATCCCTACGTCAACGACTAAAGGAGTCATACATCATACTTACAAGTTAGAACTATTGTGCAATTTCTTGACTTATAATCATATCCTGAGCATTTTTGGGTGGTTAGGATTTGGAAGTTGAATATGTGGCAGAATTGTCTGGAACTTTTACGTCGTTTCCCGCACAGATTTATGTAAATTGCAGTTATCTCGCATTTTCTTAAAATCGATATGAAATTACGTCCTAGACAAGCGACAAGGAGAAATATTGTTACAGAGGGGACGCATCGAATATTACATAGTGTTGTTGAGATATACCGCATCGATTTTCGGAGGTGATTGCTGCTCCGGGAAGATCTACCTAAAGGGCTTAGAGTCTGACGATTTACAAATACTCTATTGTGATTTATTTTTTTTTCTTTTCAGTGTCAGGAAATTGATTTTTAGCTTCATAGACATAAATTTCATACAATAAGTGTGATAATTGGGTTAAAACGACATAATTTAGGATTTGTTGAGTATCCCGGATTTCCCTAACATCACTTAACATCTCATATTGATCTTCCTCTTTGACCTTAAAACATGAAAGGTGCATCAAATTATGAACAAAAGTGTATTTTTTATCAATATTCCTAGGTACATAGAGGTAATAGTTTCTCTTCATCCATTTTATAAAAAAACAAAATTTAAGATAGTTTCTATTACACAAGTCACATGGCATAGATCGTATGACGTAGTCAATAATTAGTGTAAATTTAACCAAGTATATTACCCCTTAGCTAGGCTTCGAGAAGGGGCAGAATACATATATATGAGAGGTATAACAGTTTCTCTAAAATATATTTTTGTAATAGGGTTATACTCTCCGACAGTTTCCAATTTAATTTACCATTATTTTGGTCGAATAATTCGAATTAAATAAGGTGCCCATTTACATTACTGACTGGACTGGCTGCCCTTTTCTATGCAATTCCTTTTTTAATAAATATTATCGCAAGAAAAGGTCGCATTATAAACAATAAAAATAAAGTATTCGCCCGTCTTGATATTTTTCGGTCTATTTTTTTTCAACCTGTGATTGTAATAAGTTGTTTGACGTTAACTTTGAGTTGAAAATGATTTGCTGAAGAAGTATTGTTTGTATCGTACTGTTACCAATTTTTTTTCCTTGGATAATTTTGCTATGTATGTCATAAAATCAAGGTACATCACCTCTATTCAAATATCTTAATGATAACCCAGAACTTGAAATATATATATGTATATATATTTTGAGAAAAAGAACAAGTAATCATCTTCATCTTTGTACTTCAGTCGTAATTTACTTACTGGGCTTTTAATGAAGGTATTCCTGGTGAATACTCAATTATCGAATGATCCGACCCCGTGTTTTATTTCCATCTGCCATAATCATAATAAACAGGGCCCAATGCAAGTGAGGATTTGTCATTTTATAGAAAGTAAACTTTGATTTCAGTACTTTTTGAGAAACCCCACTTAATGATCTAAAGTAAAGGAAATTAATTCACTCGTATTGATATTCATATGCTCAGTTTTAGCCTCGTTAAAAGTATCTTCAAATCGTCCTTATGTGACATCTAGTCCCTCTTGCGAATTCTGTCGATCGTTTTTTCGAACATCGGATGTGTGCTGTTTTTGAGATGAGACATGACCTACGGACATACCAACACGTATCTAAAGTTAAAAATAGAAGTAAGTAATTATTCTGTAAACAAATGTAGTTCGAGAATTTATTTATGCAGGATAGATCTTACCAAAGTCTCAAGAGCAGTATTGCTATTAGCAACCAGGTCTTCATCAAACTGCATCATACCCTCTTCAAAAAGGAGCAGAATTGTACTGCCCCCAAACTTGAAGTATCCAAGTTCTTCTGCACGCTTGACATGCTCACCTTCCTCTCGAACAATCACCGTACTCCCAACCATCATGGCACCTACACATATCACCATAACTCGACCATGGGCAACAGAGTCTATGGGAATAACAACCCTTACATTTTCGCCATAAACATCAAGCGCACTGCGTATCGCCATTGGATTAACAGTGTAATACTCGCCTTCGATTGTTTTTGGCTTTTGCATAACACCGTCGACTGGAACGTGAAAGCGATGGTAGTCCTGGGGGGCAAGACGAAATATCCCTAGAGTACCATTCTTGTACCTTTGAGAGTCCTGAGGGTATGCATCTCCAAGGAGTCGCTCAACTGTAAATTCTCGACCTTTAACCCATATTTGAGTGGCATCACTGATGCGATTAAAGACAACAGAGCGGCAGTCTGCAGGTGAGACAACGATGCCAGGATTATCAGGAGCCGAGCAAGGTCGAGCTCCAGGCTTTAATTTTCGAAAGAAAAACTCATTAAAATTTTTAAAAGACTCTATTGGGGAAAATACTTCGGACACATCAAGCTGGTGAAATGCAATAAACTTTGGTATTTCTGCACGTGAAGCCGGGTCATCATACTTGACTCCTTGCTTTTGAGAAAGACTACGCAGCAATTTTCGAACTAGAAACGTTAGTCAGGTTTAAAGGAATTTCATTGGTAGTATACTTCGCTTCTTCTCCATTTCTTTCGACTTGAGGCCTCTATATAGGAGACGAATTCCAAGACGTACGTAAACAGACATTCGTTCTTCGTTGATTTCCCCAGTTATTCGATCTTGCACAAGAATATTTGCAGAATTCGCACCAATATTATATCCCCCATAATAAATCTTTGTAATTACCTTAGAGTACCATTTACGCCGAGCTTGGCTAGAGGTGACAAAGCCACTCATAACGATGTTATTGACTTGTCGCCAATCTTGACTAGCACAAGTTGCGATGTGAGTAACAATATCTGCATCAGAGCGCTTATTTAGACGTGGTTGATGACAAATCGGACATTCCCTGATTTCAATTACATGCTCTTCACCTTTATCATTCAAATCATCTCTATCAGGGAAATCGCTTTCCTCGGTTTGAGTTGTAAGGTCTTCGTTTAGGTCAGTTGCCACGTTGACATCATCTACAGATTGTTCTGGATCTGAGGTTCTTCGACTAGTATAATTTTGGCCTTTAAGGGATATAGTTTGAGTAGGTTTATTATGACAACCATCACTGGCACCAGTAGAATTTGGATTTTTCAATATTTGATCCTCTAAACAAATCACTGCCTCATCAAAGCTTAGTTCTGGGCTTGATTCATCAGAAATATTTGTATAGCCAAAACGATTAAACCAACTATCGATGGTAGATTCTTTTAATGTAGATCCAAGTGTATCAAGCATAGTTGTTAATTCAAGCTTGCTAATGCGATTACTTTCATCTGAATCATACTGACGTAACATGGAGCGCCAGAATTGCTGACGAAGTGCGGAATATGGAACATACTTGGCCTTAATAAAGAGTTGTGGATTATGCTTTTGATCCCATTTCTCAGCATTTTTCAGCTTTAAAGGAATTGTGAAAGGGTGAAAATCTGAGTCATTACATCCTTCTTCAAAAGGCATTGGAGATGAATTGCTGTCACTAAGTTGATGCCTTTCAGAACCAGATGTTGAGCCTGGCATTTGGCAAGCTGTAGAAGTAAAGCTCCTGCTAGGCGAACCAAATGTATGATTTGAATTTCGTGAACGAGATAGTATTCCAAGATCTTGCATAGAAAGAGAGCGGCTTACAGAAATTCTGAATCGTGATTTGTAAGGCTGAGAATTGACAGCTTCAGGCATGTTTAAAGAATATAATCCAGTCTTTGGGTCGGCTTCTGGCGCTCTATCAGTAATGACTTTCAATGGTAAGAATGTGGATGCAACAAAATCATTTCCGGACAACTTGTCACGATCGATTACAGTAAAGGAAAATGAGTAGGCTTGCTCGTGTTTGAGTACTTGAAAAATCATTTTTTCGTCAAAAACTGGATTCAAGTTGTGTCGAATAACTCTAGTACGCTGGGTTTTCTTCCCAAGCGAGGCAATTAAAAAAGGATCCATATCGAATGAGGTACGAGTCACATTTCTTTCTGGGGGTAAATCAATTATCTTGAGGATTTCTAAGAAAACAATCCCAACAACTTCACCGCTACTAGAAAATTCATAACCAGTCATATTTTTTTCTTTTCGTAGGCTTCTCAACTTTAAGCTCCGTTTTCGCTTTTGTAATGGCTCGAGCTTTATAATTCCATCACTTTCATCGCTAGGTTCTTCAACATTTTCTAAAGCCTGGATATCATTTGTCGTCGGCATGTTTGATGGACTATCATCGCTAGAATAAGTCAAGCCTGCTAATGTACGAAGTTTTTCAAGGACATGGGAAGATGGCGCTGTCAAGTTCGTCGAGTCGAATATTGTGAGTTGGAGCTGAACATCACCAGATACCACCCCTCCCTTCTTTCCCAAAGCACGCCCATTCCGTAACGGAAACCATTTAGGCTCCAGTTCTATTTGGTCACCTGAGAATAGATCATCGATCATCAAGTCAAATTCACCCATATAGTCTTTCCTAAACCTATCCTTATCCCAGCAAACACAATTAAGAGTTAAGCCAGCCGTATCAGGAATAGACATTTGAATCAAGACATTCCACGAGGGATTGAGAGTTTTGGCAATGGAATGCGTTGAGTGCCTGCTGTCGCCTAGAGTGAGGGTAAGATACTGTATTTTTGTTTAACAGTTTTCTTTATCGCTAGATTACATGTACATACAGGATCTGACAGTCCACTTTTATCTTTACCAGCCAAATTTCGTGCCTGGAAATCATCAATTAGATTCCTAGATCTGCTAGAGCTAGGTATTGTACATACTTGAATTACCAGAACTTTTAACATCAAACCATTTCCTTTAGCTCGTATATTGGGTTTCTCACGGTCCATTTTTCGCGCCGGTAGGTTAGGATGAGTATCCTCCGAGATCATCTTTATATTACTGCTTCCATGGAAAGATTTGAAGCGATTCGGAAGTTTAACACGAATCATGCTGACGCTTAATTAGTGGTCGTACACATCAGCATACCAATAAGTGGAGCCCTTGTCCAATATAGACCAGCTAGATGTTATTGAGCAGTGAAGGAAACTTATAAGCCTTGCCTCGTTCACAATTAGGCAAATAACGAATTGTAAGTTGATGAAAAAAGTTGTTCTCTAGATATTCCATTCGGTCTGCTCAATTGAAAGTCTGAGTACCACTTTTGTGTGGCCGCTACACATTCGTTCTGAGCTTAGAATGTGTTTTATCTGTTTATTATTATTTTTTTTTATATGACCTTATCCTCTTACAAAATAAGGCACAGGATGAGAAAACAGCCCGAAACACATGCTAGAATGCCTTTGGGCTTTCTTAGCATAATGAGTTAAATTTAGTCTGAATCTCTTGAGTGTTAATGAAATCGAGGGCTTCACTAGAAACATATATTGTTTCTCGAAATGTCCAATGTGTATTTATTTCATAATAATGCGCGGTAGCTGTATAGCACAGACAGGGGTTTAGGCCGGACAAGGGTGAGTGATGTGTGAAATACTGTGACATATCCTTTAATTTACTAGGGTCGGTCTTATGTGTAGGGGTAATTAGCTCATGGCTTCTATTAAATGTCTCTTCTTTGACAAGGCAGCTTCGTTAGATCATCTACAACATAGATGGCAAGTCAACTTCAAAACGCAACAACTCTTAAACTGTTTAGCATCTCTAAATAGTTGTAGGAACACTCAGAATGAATCAGGTCGCCAATCTTTTATGAATTTGTATAAGAAATCTGCATCTGGCTCATTACTAAGAAGCGACTTGATAGCCGTCGTAATATGCCAAGCGCAAAGTAAGTTCTTAGAAAACGGAAACTTTACATCAACCGCATTTGATAAGGCTAATCCCCTTCGCCGACAATGAATTTAGGCTGTTGTGTGTAATTCCAAGAGAAAATATTTCGTAATACACACAGAGCCCACACATAGTCTTCTTCAATCTTTCAGCTAAGGAAAACACACTCGACTTCGAATGAGGCAATTTATGGTTTAACCATATTCTACCCTAGGTGTTTACATAAGCGAACCCTTGACAGGGAATATGCCAGTATCTTGGAAGGGACTTACAACATATCCCTGAATATCATAAAGATTGTCAGTGACAAGATATTGGCAATATGTTGAGAAGCACACTATCGATACTTTGACCCATTTCTGAGCAGATGAGACATCGAGGAGCAGAAACAGTTTAGCAAGTATTGTAAGCAATGGGACTGAAGAATCTGTATGTATAGTTCTTGATTGTAAATATGGTTTCTTTACACACCTAGCTAAATTACGCTGAATTAGCTACGGACAACTTGGTTACTTTCACATGGTATTCATATACCAGCATCCGATAATATGGAGAAATGACATCCGAATCGATTTTTATTGTTTCTACAGTTCATAATTATCACATCGAGAAGTTGACATAGAAGCATAAACGATGTTCTGTGAAGAAAGAATAGCTTTGTTAGGCTATCGTCAGCATCCACCGGCTAGTCTAGCCAACCTTCTTGGTCCTGCTCTTTGAATTCATGGCTCCCCTCTCCACGAAGATGTCCCAGCTACGCACAAATTACTGTTTGGCCTCCAAGATTCTGCTCTCGATGTTTTGCTAGACAGTTATATACCCCACTGGCTGTACCATTGCTATCTTCTTGTCTGAATCTAGCTGGGATAGTCGCTGGTCGACTCCTAAGTTCTGATTTATGAATCATACTTTCTTTCTCTTCACCGGTTATGTGTGTAACTGAAGAATGGCCATTTGCTGATATTGAAGGCGTGCGATTATGGATGGAGTGGCTAACATCAACAATGTATTTATTTGTCACCCGATGAACAAAATCACAAGGCAAACGGGCAGTTATTTCCAGAGTGTGTAATTTCCTCGAATTTTCTCTCTAAACTTCCTGAACGAAAATAACCTCATCTTCGGGACGTAATCATGCTTTAGGTACTGATTTTATAACCTGACAAACGTTCAAAACCTCAAATACAGAGAAATCCCCCCCCCCCCACCCCCCAAAATTAATCGAAATATGATAAATCAGGCATAACCAATATAATCTTTTTAGGTGCTTAGCGAGGTCATGTACTGACATATGCGCTTATCGTGCTGGAAAATACCCATGTAGCGTCCACCGAGCAATTCCAAATTTTAATCGATATCTAGTTAATCAAATAATCTAGAATATCTAATTAGTTAGGTTAAAAGGTTTTATNCAAAAACAGAAAAATCCCCCCCCCCCCCACCCCCCAAAATTAATCGAAATATGATAAATCAGGCATAACCAATATAATCTTTTTAGGTGCTTAGCGAGGTCATGTACTGACATATGCGCTTATCGTGCTGGAAAATACCCATGTAGCGTCCACCGAGCAATTCCAAATTTTAATCGATATCTAGTTAATCAAATAATCTAGAATATCTAATTAGTTAGGTTAAAAGGTTTTATCATATACTGAAGGCTAACTATAACACTTTGTCAAAATCGATGAAATACCCTGAAATGTAAAGGTGAGCAGGGGTGAGCTTAGTATATAGTATTAAGACTTTTATACCCTACTACCACGGTAATGTTTTTACCCCCTATATATGCAGATTATATACTCGCTTCAGGGGCATGCCCTTCTATTTTTATTTAGCGAAAGTATAAATATTTTTGCCTAGTCTTTATACTATGCTACATAATTTCCCCTCTTTTTCATAAATTTATACACAACCTTCTTATTTTTGATTTTTTGCCAACTACAACTGTTTGTGTCTTAATTATCATTGTTGATTTACAGTTACAGACTACAATAAATACTTCATCTCTTGTAATAAGAATTTCATACAAGGTAAGTTAATCCCGCTCAGCATTCATAGAAAACTACTCGATACCAAATATCTTAGATGAATTCTCAATTAACTCCTTCGATGCCTCCTCCTTCGACGTTACGACATAAAAACTTAACCAAAGATCAATCAGTACTAGCAAGCTGACGATCTAAGATTTTATGTTTTAAAATTTATGAGATTTTGCCGATTGACGGATTTCGTGATGCAGGTTGGAGCTACAAAAAAATAGCTGATCATCTAAACGTATCACGAGCTCAAGTTGTTTATGCTTCGAAACGTGGCACTGTGACACCATGAAGGGGCAGTGGAAGAGCATCAACCCTTTCACGGGAAGGATGTTGATGAAATTATTGAATTCATAACCTCATCATCTGTAAACCGGAGAATGACCTATCTTGAACTTGCCGCCGGTCTTTTTAGAAACCTTGGAGTTAGTGAGAGAATGATACAGAAAGAGCTTCAGAAAAGAGGCTATAAGCGCCATCCAGCACATAAGAAGCCTCCGTCATCACAAGAAACCACGAGAAAGCGTAGGGAATGAGCCGAAGCCCATCTACATTGGACTCTTGAAGATTGTTTAACAACCCGTTGGACCGACGAAACTTGGGTGAAGAATGGACTGCATTCAAGAGAATAAGTGACTAGGATGGTCTGTAACATTTTGTTTCTTGGCTTAAAATATACTAATGGACTAACTACTTATTTGCAGCAATGAAGATACCACATTGATTGTATAGATTCCAAAGTTAGCATAAGTAATAGTTGGATGTTCTGTTAGCTTTGCAGGAGCATAGAAGGGACCTTGTTTGCTTTGAGAGATGGAGTGGGGCTCCATAGACTCCGAGAAGTACTGTGAGAAAATAGTACCCCTCATAGACGGGATGGTGTCTATGAAGCCCTGGCTTTCCGTTATGCAGGACAACGCTCCTGCACACGCATGTGAAAACACGATGGAAGAGATGCAAGAAAGATCGATAATTCCAATCGATTGGCCTCCTAACTCTCCTTATTTCAACTCCATTGAAGCTGCCTGGGGCTGGATGAAAGACTACATCCAGCGGAGTCATCTAAATCTGGATGGTGGAAGATAGCGGACGCACAATTCACTTCGAGTAATTGTTACGGAGGCATGGCACTCCGTGCCTACTGAACTACTAACAAGACTACTTGAAGGATTGCCTGTCTGTTGTCAGGCGGTAATAGATGCCGGTGGAGGTCTAACCAGATATTGACCTCTTTATAACATAGATAAATACCTTAAATCATAGTGATTAGATGAAGAAGTGTACATATATTAGTTTTTATTTATAATTTTCCTTATTTTAGAAGCTAGGTAGTGATGTAGTGATGTAGATTACAAAAAAGAGCTGTTTGATAGAATTTATGCTGTCAATCATCATACAGAGGTAGATTGTGCCCAGCTTGGCTTAGCGGCTCATGTCAGCCCCACAGGATAAAAACATTACCGTGGTAGTAGGGTAGTACAAAAAATGTCAAATTTGATTGCGATACAGGAAATGTCTACAGAAGCCACCCCTGCTATCTACATACAGGGTTGCATGCATAAAAACTGTTAAACTCTAAGTCTCCGAATTACAAGGGGCTACCCAGATATATTCACCCAACGTTACGAAATAGGCTAGTGATTAACTTTCTCCAACTTTCAAAGGTGGTACGGTACTCTTGTATTGTGATTTCCCCATCGACTACACGATTTTATATCATTATGACCATAAGCTTGAGCATTCGCAACGCTCAAGATCAAGAAGAATTCAATCGAATGTCATCAAAATAAAATATATTCGAAGACATAATTAACCCTAATTCTTCTTTAGACATGCTGTAAAGAGGGCCCCATGGGGACTCTGAGCCCGGCTTCAGTTTTATCTGGTGGTCGTTGGGCCTATGTGGGGGAAGACGGTTCGCTTCTTTCTTTGAGAAAACCGAGAGGAATTCGTGAAAGATTTGAAGAAGCTTTTCCGAAGGATTAGTTTCGGTTTTTTTCTCTAAGAGCCTCTCGTATATCTTCGAGCGATACGGCCATGATTTTTAGGCTTTCTTTCGAAGCAGATTACACAAAGGACTCAGCATCTTTAGATGTTAGCGCATGCAATTCTTCCTGGCTTTTTGTCTTAGGAAGATACTTTTTTAGTTTTACGACTTCGCTTTGCTGAACTACTTGTATGGCTGTAGGAAACCCTATGCAATGTTGATGTCAACAAATCCACGGGCCGAGGCACCGCTATCGATGAGAGCAAGAGACTTCAAATTAACAGAGAATTTATTTTTGATATAACAATTAATTGCTAAATGGTATGTCTCTTTTCACATATCGCTCTGTACAGTTGAGACCGAAATTTTTAATTTACATGGTAAGCTCTCTAGGCGACTTTCTAGAGAGCTTCCACTTTTTCCGAATCAAGATAATCCTTAGATACAGCTTCTACCGAGTAGCCCATCATTGACTCTTTTGAAATCTTCATTCTACAATTCACTGCCCAATGTCCTTCTTTTCCACAATAATAGCACAATCCCAGATTTTCTACGATCCTTCTTTTCTAATTTTAAAGATCTCCGTGGTTGTAGCTGATTTGCTGAAGGATCCATAGCATCACCGCCCTGTGTCGTAGTAAGGGGGAGTGAAGGCAAAGGTATATTTCTGGAAAATATACCTTGGTTTCCACGAGTCTTATAACTAGCCATATTCCGAGAGAAGGCTTGGAGTCGATTATCGATATCTTGCAAGCGGGCAACTGCTTCATTAAAATCAAGGGAATAGATGTCTCGATCATAAATTAAAGCCTGTTGAAGCTCAAGACTGAGGTTGAGGAAAAAAAATATTTCGAAGTTCCCATGAGCTTTCGTATCCGGCAATGGCTACATCACAACAAATTTCTGCGATCCATGACGAGAACGGTTTGTTCATTTGGCTGTTGGCGTGAAGTATAGCTATTGCGTCCCAAACCCAATTCAGATCATCAAACAGAATAGTGAGCTCATTCATCATCTGGTCAGGAAATTCAAAATTTATCACTTTATCCTTGATAAATCCGTGCAAATGGGACTGGCAGTCCTGCTCAAGCATTGAATATACGAAGGCCATCTTTGATTGATCGGTAGGGAAATGGTCGGCATTCGATTTTAATTTCAAAAGAATTTCTCCTTCCAAATTGGGAACAATCTTTTGTCCCCATTAAATACTGTACCACTGTGGATAGGAGCTGACTTTTAAGCGGGAACTTGTAATCATCCCAAAACATCGGTTAATTTTCCACGGACACTATTAGTTTCTGACGACTTTTCAAGTTCCCTCAATCCTTCCTTAGCAGCTTCTAAGTCCTTTGAAGAGGTAACTTATTGTTGCTTCTTTTCAAGTATTCTCTTATATGCTTTTTCTATTTGTGAAGCGGCAGATCCTTCTCCAACACTTTGTTGTGCTAACGTTTTGACTGCCTCATAGACGAGTTCGGATTTATTCTGAACCCCATTTAAAAACTGTGTTGCATTTGTGACCTTTGCTGGGTCACCAAGGACGTCGATAACTTCTTTTTTTGGTAGGTCTAACATTGTGTAAGTTATAGAGATAAAAGTTATGTGACAAGACACGTTCAAGAATATGAGTAAACAAGGACAAGAGCCAGAAGTCAGGAGCAAGAGCAAGATGGTGTTTAATTCGATTATCTATCAACAGTTATGATATAACAAAACTTTCATCTGGCCAATCTACCTACAGAAAAGGAGCTCTATTTATACTATAGGTCTCAATAATCTTAAGAGGTATGAACTTCTATTCTAAACCTCGAAGAATCTTTTAGAATCTCCTAGAATCCCATAGTATCTTGGAAATCTAGATAGAGCCTGATAGAGCCTTGTAGAACACTATAGTCTCATAGAGCTTTAAACACCTGGAGCACCATAGAATACCCTAGAATATCATGAAAATTGGTGTTTCTGACGTACACTTGGTGTGGTGGATGCTCGGAATCGACATCTGCTTGCTGATGTAACATATAGTCTTTGTTATTTATCTATGTTTTGAAGCCTGGCTACGGCATTTTCGAGGTCTAGTTTTTCAATGTCTTTTTCATATATTAAAGCTTGTTTCAGCTCCAAGCTCAAGTTGAGGAAAATTATGTCCCTAAAGGGTTCGGGAAATATTCTCAAGTTCGTCGGATATTATAGAGTCATCTTATGATTCAGCCGTGTCGGCGACGATGTTTCTTGAAATATTGTCATAGAAGTTTGTCATTTCGCTTTTAAAAGTGTCACCAATCGCAGAATTGTCGCCTGTTCGCTGAAGATACTCTTTTACTTCAGTTTTAACTTTGAAGCAGGCTTCGAGCATTTTCTGTGTGTAAATACCTTATAAGATATCTGGCGTATTGGCTACAGCTTTTCTTTCAACAGTGTGCTGAAATTCTTTGGTAAACTAAAGGCTAGGTGTTTTAAGTATGCTTGGAATGAAAGGTGGAATTGGGCCTATCAAAATAGCTGATATAGGGGAGATTAAATAATCACGTAAATTTCCTAAATTGTTGACAATCTCAGTTTAGGTGTCAAGTACGCCTTTACCATCGCACGATACAATTCGGGAAAAATCAAGTTAACTACATCTTGATCGTTTTTGGCGAATTTAAAAGCGTCAACGTATGCTGAGGGTAACACATATACCGGTACAATTCTTTCTTGATTTGGAGACATAGTAGAGTCGAACAAAAAAATTTTAGTGTGGTTAGGGTTAAAAATAGGTGTTAGGCGTGAAATATTTTATAATATTTGTAAAATAATTTAAGAAGATTCAATGGTCCTATATAATCGATGACACTGTCAAGCCCAACTAACCTTGAGGGTGAAATCAGGATTAACAAATGGTTCGTAGTTGTGCTCCACGTTGTTCAATTCAAGAGCTCATTCATACGCGTTTTCCAGTTGTTTTCGATAAATTGTCGCACTAAATTGGCAACCTGTGCAACAGCTCCCATGGACTCGAAGGCATCGAGCAGTGGTGTTCAGCGGTGCACTCCCGTTGCATGAGCAAACAAGATGAAAAGCTTTGATGTCTTGTGTGGTTTATTTTCAGCACTCCTGGTATGCTTGACCCTAAGAATAAATCCTTCAATACGGAGCTGAGCGTCCACTACTCGGCGCGCTTCATCGAAGATATTGTAGGTTTGCTCGGCGAGTTCCTCAAGTTGATTCATCGCTGATGTCGTAGAGGTAACGGGAATGTGACAGGAGCTATTAGGTGGCTGAGAGTCGTCTGGTTGAGTGCGCAACTCAGCTCGTAGACCTTATGCCGGTCTTCGGCCGTCGAGAATACACTGCGGGATAGTATTCTTTGAAATCGAGATATATAAGATAAGAGAAACTCATCTCTGAACTGTTTACATGCGTGGAGTAGTACCGACGCGTTCTGATCGGCATTTCGGTCTCGAAAAGTCTCGTCCATTATCTTAAGGAATCCAAGCGCATCCGAAATCTGTCCGTTATCCATCATTGATTGGAATGGACCTGAGACCATTAATTTTGCAGTTCCAACAATTGCTACATTATACAGGTCCATAAAAAATCGGCAGGGTGTATTAGCTTTCGCTCTGTAACGTCACGTTGATAAATTTGCTTGAGGATTCCATAAGTTGTGAGCCATTCAGTAGGATCTTTGTGATTATAGGCAGGAGGCTGTTTAAGCTGTTTAAGTTTTTGTAGGGGTTGTACTCTGAGAGGAATAGAAGATGAGAACAACTCGTTGGACGGTGCGAGAGGGGAAGGTACTCGCGGGAATTTTGTTTCACTTTCTAAATTTCTTTGTAGATGGTTCAGAAGTTCTCTCATTTCTAATCGTAAGTTATTTATTTCCTGCTTTGAGACTTATGTTGTTCTCTCACTTCTTCCAGCACTTTATAAATGTCTCGTCTGCTCTAACTTCTGGTACTCCTACTTGACTATACACATCTTGCATTGCGGAATCATCCTCAGTGGGCGGATTATACCCTGTTGAGTTCATTTGGACCCTTAAATAATTTTGTTCTTCTAAGGAATGGAAGGAATTCGTACGTGTTCGACTAGTTGATTCAGAAAAGTTATGAGATGTATCTGATTCCGATATTATCACGAAACGTGGCTTGCAATTTTCACAAGAATTCAATTAGCTATTACCCTAAGCTATGATTTATTGTCACAATATGCTTAATATTGGGTATACTTAAGAAAAAGATTCTAAATTATAATATGACAGGAGCTAAGCTAGCTTAATTGAATCAATTGAATAAGTTAGAGTACAGGCAGAAAAGCGTACAGGTGCCAAACTAAATATACAGAATATATCACGTGGTCGCTTAAGTAACCACCTAAGCATCAATATACAGTCAAACTGTCACAGGGAAATTATTATGAGGAATTCAGTCGGGAACGAATCTCATAAAGTCTTGTGCAGCTAATAAAAGACGATTATATTATTATGAGCCAATTAGACGCCAGTATTTTATAGTAATTTTATTTGTAAGTACATAGAAGTTACGTTGCGCGTTGCTTCTCAATAACAGGTTTACTACAAGCTTTATATAAGCCATATTTTCTTCTTCGCTTAACAAGTCATAAGTGCGTCGCACAACCGCGATTTCGGAAAATTCGCCAATAGAAAATTCTCTGAATTATACGACGATCAAACAGTTTACAGCTCAGTATGAGCGATAAAAATTGGGTTACAAGCGCTGAGCGTACGGCGACTTGTGAAGTTTTTTGGTGAGACGTTTTTAGGGCTGAACGGAACGCTCCGCCATTGGAGGCCTCCGCAATTTCTCACGAGGAGCACAACTCATTGTAAAAATATTTTTACAGGAAGTATCTTTCCGTTATACGGGGAGGATGTCATTGCTCGATTGACACTCAATGAAAATCTGATAGAGCAGAAAATTTTGTAGCGACTATAGTATGTGATGACTACTAAGAGTGGTTTTTTCGAAAAATAGGAGTTATTAATTATTTCTTTATTTTTTAAATTTTGTAACCTGAGTCCTAGACTATCTAACACATATGGGTCCTCTCTGCCCACAGGCCAGGCGTAGCTATGCCTCATGCAGTACATACCTTCCTATGTCTCCTCCACGACCTCTGTCCATCAATAATTACCCCACAAGCCTTTATTCGGGTACACACTTAGAGGAACCGTTAGCCCATTATTATCCTTCACCTCCAGTCACTGAAACGATGACCATTGGTGAATGTGTCGCTGCCGGGAAAGATCTACGAAAAACTTCTGGGTGCAGGGCTCCCCTACTACCGACATCAGGTTTGAATCCGAAGAGATAGCTACCATTCTGAAGCTTTCGGAGAGGCCGTTCAGCAGGGCACAGCAGGCCTATATATACCTAAGAGAGTCATTCTGTCCTTCCTAGCCTCCCTTTATCACCGATTAATTTGAGCCTCGGGACAAATCAGTAACCGCGACAATATGTCAGAAAAGTCTTGGTCAAGAATGATAACTGTGAAGTAGCCTAGTCTAAGCATACGATACCGTTGTAGACTTGGCGATGTCAATTAACTCATTTGATAGTTGGTTCTCCTGGCTAGTAATGTCGAGTTGAAGAAAGTTTTGTGTCGGAATTTTGGTAACTTTAAATTTATCGGTGACGACGACAAACGGATCTTGGACTTTGCTGTCCACGAGCTTTACATTGATTCGACGTAGATAGCATATGTTGAAGTATGACGGGGGCTTCCCTGACTATCATTATAGCGTTTTATACCGCAAAAATTCCTCCTCTTTCTCGTCATTGTTGTCAACATCCGATTTGAGGTTAGCGGAGCATTATCTTTGAGAATGGGGAGGAGAAACTCAGCTCGAAGTTAGAGAAAGGGATGTGACTCAATCTTGGCTCTACAACTCTTTTCACAGAGCTATAGGTTCGTAGGGGACACCAAGTACATGTGTTGAGTCGTCGACCCCCTAGAAGTTATTCAGGAGTCGTTCAATTAACGGGCGAAGTTCATTCACTCCATCATATGCACCATACCATGTTTCCTCTATGAAGAAGAGGTCCACACATTTAGTTGATTTGGATTTTAACTTTTTGTTAAAGGGCACAAAGTTGTCGGTCAAGCTCGAGAACGAGGTCACTGATGATAATCTAGATTTATCTTTGAAGGTTATCTAATTATGGGAACTAACAATGTCCTAGACTTTTCTTCTAGCTACTTGAGTGATTCCTGTCACAGGCCCAAGGCCCAATACTCACGTGACTTTTCATAGTTGCTTATTATATTTTCATTTACTTAATTTAATATTTAACAGCCAACAGCGGGCTAAGTCAAATTCGCCTTCACATGGTGCCGGTGTAAACGTCCAGTATGCTTTGCATATTTGGGATAGCCAAGAAGATTCGCACATTCCTCCCCTTCAGGATCCCCTTTCATCATCGCGGGTCTCAATCTTCTTCGTCTCTACAACACGTTCCCCTCTGCGCCTCTTTTCCACGAAGTCACCCACGATTGACCCAGGGAATGGCGAGAGAAGGGCTCAATATTTCCAAATCACTAACTCTAATGAAGGTAATCTGTTGGTGCAAATGATCAGGCACTGGTCGGACTCTATAGGGATGGTAGGTTAGACTCCTACGTGGCTTACTGGAGGGGGACTCGGCTGCTTGTCGCAAAATAGTACGGGTGGAATGGCTGAGGTTTTCCCGAGGAGTTTTTTCCCACTGGGTTTTCTCATCAAGTTCTCCCTTGGCCCGTGGCCTTCGGGTCATGGTGAATGCGTTCCTACCCTGCTGTCTAGTAATTGTTTTCTCTCTTTTTTCCACAGAAATCGATCATTCGTGAAACATTCTCTGCACTTCAAAAGTACTAGGTATCGACACTTCAGGTTGGTATGGTTGATACCTCAGATCCCCAAAGCGATCAGCTTTGGCGTCCTTTGCCTAATTTGGGATTTGTAAATACTGGCACTGCCTTTAATTAGTTAGACGTTAAATAAAAAACAAACAAACAACACTAGACAATGAGCTCTATTGAACCTCCCGTTATTCTATATGACCCCTACTAATCACCGATAATTTCCACAGATCGTCCTTCTTCACCTCGAACTATCAATACAAAGTTTCTCGACTTGGACGATCCAGGCCCCAGGGACTAAGTCTCACAGTACTCTCTACCGTACGAAGACCTCCCTTCATCTGGTCCACTGCAAGTAGCCCTGAAGTCTAGCAAGAAAGCGGCCGACCAATGAGCCACCGAAGCAGAAACCCAATTCAGGCCAATCGCTAGATTACTTGACCAGTACTACTTCTAAGATCCTCATATACCAGCTCGTCAATCCCGAGCATTCAAGAGATTCTATGATGAGATTGTTGAAGTTGTCTCGAAATATTTTGAGTCATACATACGGGGCGCACCAGCGTCCAGTCCGTGCTCCAAAAGTCCGTTGATAAACCCAATCACACATGATGTCAGACAAAAATCAACACCGATTCAAAGCTATGCAAACATTGTGAAGCGTAGTACCCACCTAACACCCACCACCGGGAAAAATATTACATGAATATTCTCTCAACATCAAACATCAAAACAGCAAACTGATGATTGGCTATTCCTTAGTCTTCCCATGGACAGCCCTCTTCGTGAATAGTCTGGGTACGCATTACAAACCATCCTCAAATCTAAATCAGGCTCTGATGGAGACCTGATTTCAAATATCCTACCTACTAAGAGTGGCTTCACCCTCTGCCCAAGTAAAGACAATACTGACGCTCTTGAAGAAAAGATATTGTCAGCAAATTTTTTCGGAGATGTTAAAATTGAAAAGGCGTCCCCCTGGACTTATTATGCGGAGCTATGGTAGCATTCTATCCTGCCCTTTCTGCTAGACAACTGGATGGGAAGATATTCACTCTACTTGATAATCAAGCGACAGTAAAGACTCTAAAGACAGGAAAATCCTCGTCTAGTCTATTACTAACCCGAAACCTTTAATGAGGTAGCAAAGAGAGCTAATGCTGAAGTGAGATGAGTGCCAGGGGCACTCTAATATTACGGGGAATTTTGAGGCTGATGTTCAAGCTCGCGCGGCTTTGAGATTGCTAGCCGAACGAAATATATCACATAGTTATATGACTCTAGCGTATCTTCGTCGTCTCATGCATCACCGCCGGCAAACATTTATAGATGAGTGGTGGTCAGGAATTTGCCCATCTCGATATCGAGATTTAGATCTACAAATGCATCTCTAACCCCCCGCAGAACTTTCTCTCCCCCGACGATTACCTTCACTATCTTATAGCTGCCAATACGGGACACGGGGATTTTTGCTGCTTATCATCATCGATTTAACCACAGTGAAGCCAATTTAGAATGCAACAAATGCAAATCTTGGAATGGAGACCTCACCCTTTTCACTTTATTCAGTGTAGAATGAATGCTCATATCACACGGAAACATTAGAAATGGAAGGTCATTAAAAAAGATTACACTAAACTACTTCCTTGGGCACGATTGCGCAAAGGATTTTAAATAGAAATTTGCTCGAGCCTCGGGTTGCTTGTCTCACGAAACAACCGGCGGACTAATCCCCCTGCTGCATGCGAGAATAGTTCTTCTTTCTTTACCATTTATCTCTATTAATAATGACAGGGTGAAAACCAGTGTGAGAAACATTGGCTGAGCTCAGAAAAAAAATCTCTTTTTTTTTAACTTTTATTTCCCTTTGTACATAAAACGGCTGCTTTAGGTAAAACTGGTATGAACGAGTAGGGCACAATATGGCCCCTTTTCGGCTCCATAGGTCCTGGATTTCATTTAGATGTAGGGCTTCGGCCTAGGACCCTAATTTGAATAGATAAATATAGTGAAGCGGGCCATCAGGCTGTGGAAATGGAGCCCTAAGGTATAGGGATAAATAAAAGTGTTTATTAAATAGGCAATTTAAAATATCCATTGTGAGATAAAATTTTATGTATATTTTCGCAGGACAAAATTCAAACAAGCAACGCGATTGAATAACACATCGTGAAGCGAGCGTTAAGTTTCGCAATAAGTTGAAATATTTTAAACGTTACAATAGGGTGGTTGCGCAAAAAATTCACACTAGATTCACACTAGATCACCTTCCACATCTGGTAAAAATATTTTATCCGACCCCTGTTGAATCCTTGAACTTGAAGAACTCTAAAGTTCACACAAAATTCACACAAAATTCACACTAGATTCACACTAGATTCACAGTAGATCTCTACTGCATATAGTAATTTTTGCTTTTTCATGGCCTTTCTACTGTGAATCATTCACAGTAGCCAAAATTTATTCACACTAGATTAAGCTGGCAACTCTGGTGCTGTGAAAAAGGCCTCCCCCCAGCAAACTCCGTCCACCAACTCCATGGTCCTATGATATTATATGCATTTGAGTCGAAATTATTCCTGAAGCTTATATTTGAATTATTCACAAAAGTTGAGTTTTGGCTGGAGATTTACTGGGGGGTAGGCTGTTTTTTTGTGAAAAAAATTGACAACTTACAGGACTTGCGCAACTTTTTCACACTAGATTCACACTAGATTCACGGTAGATCAGCAGGGGTATTTCCGATACACTAGTCCAATTTGAGCTAGGTAGTGCTAGGGTGGAAGGCTGTTTTTCCGAGATCTTCTCCAAACTACAAGTAACAGACAGAATAACTAGGAAAACAAATGTCAAAGATCACGACTCCTGTCCCGGACAACATTTGTGAAATTTAAGCTTTCACAGGATTCTCTCTGCAGCACAAAAACCCCACCATTCATTCATCAACGGTGCTAGAAAAATTGTTATATTCGATAAGATACTTTCATTTTGCTCAATACTTCTTGAGAGGGTCATAATTGTGCTTAGATAGGGACAATTATCTACAGCAAAGATTATTCTCGCTAAAAGAAAGGCTTCATCGTCTTTTAAAGGTATTGAGGTCAATGATGGCTCATATGCTTTATTCATCACCGACCAAAACCTTAATTTATGCGTAGTAACTCATGTTTTGATTTTTTAAAGTATGGCCAGAACTTGCATCATAAGATAGTTCGAAAGGGTTCAAAACAAATTATCGAGAATACATGACCATACAGACTTTAAAAACCTTCAAAACCAGCCGTTTTCTTATTACAACAGGCTGATAAGAATCACCAAAACTATGTCACTATCAGTCTTATGGAACAGATTGATTGGAATCGGCATATGCCGAAGATAATCTTTGTCGTTATCTAATAATCTATAATTATTTTATTGCTAATCAAGAATCGGTAATGATTTGAATTGCAGAAAGAGATCCACTCTTGTGTTGTTGGATTTAAAGCATGACTTTTGTTAGTATTTGCTTTTTTCCCGGAAGTGTACGATTTGAAATGTGATGATTAATATTACATATACGTAAATTTACTGTCCTTTTGCTATAAGTAGATCACTATCCTTCAGTATTATATTATCAGTCCACAATATTACGTCTTTTAATTCTTCCTTGATCATCCTTAAATCAAATTTGAGCTCATTTAAATCCTTTTGTCAAATTTCAAAGTAAACATATAAGTCCAGACAAGTCCTGAAATAAATATAATTGTACAATAATTAACATATTTTACCAAAAATTTAAGCCAACATGTCATCTCAACATTCGCGGTATTTGGTCATGATTGCCAAGTAGGGGTATAAACAGCTAACAATGCCTGATTGGGGTTATAGATCCATGAATAAAACCCAAGATGTCCGGCCAAAATTCTCGAAACTCGAGAAGACCGATCTCATTTGCATACTTCAAATTTGTATTTCACTTGAGCGGCTTTATAAACAGCCCCTTAGCAAGACGAGATTTTGGAAAACGGTAACACTTGAGTATCGAGAAAATCACCACAGCCCAAAGAAAAGCGCGCCTTATACCATTCAAAGACACCTAGAGAAGATTATGGATCAGCGTCTACCTCAACTAATTACCGAGGAGACGGACTACGAGAGTGAAAATGATGCAAGTGACTACAAACAAGCANATGTCATCTCAACATTCGCGGTATTTGGTCATGATTGCCAAGTAGGGGTATAAACAGCTAACAATGCCTGATTGGGGTTATAGATCCATGAATAAAACCCAAGATGTCCGGCCAAAATTCTCGAAACTCGAGAAGACCGATCTCATTTGCATACTTCAAATTTGTATTTCACTTGAGCGGCTTTATAAACAGCCCCTTAGCAAGACGAGATTTTGGAAAACGGTAACACTTGAGTATCGAGAAAATCACCACAGCCCAAAGAAAAGCGCGCCTTATACCATTCAAAGACACCTAGAGAAGATTATGGATCAGCGTCTACCTCAACTAATTACCGAGGAGACGGACTACGAGAGTGAAAATGATGCAAGTGACTACAAACAAGCACTTGATCAATGGTGCTATATTGTCAAGGAGGTGAAGGACCGAGAAATGTTGAAGAAATCCAAGGTGGAAAAACAAAGAAAAGAAGTAGAAGAAGTGAATAGAATTCGTGATAATCTGGTTAATGCCCGCGGTATGAAAGTAGAAATTAATCTAATATCAACAGATTCTGAGTCACATGATGAAAAATTTTCTGATTTGGAAAATATTGGTATGTCTTTAATACTTCATAAGCAAGATAGATTGTAACCAGAGCAACTAGATGATTATGAAATCTCGATAGATCAAGGAGAAAACCAAAGGCAGTTACAAGATCTGTCTATGGATGAACTCTCAACCATAATCAGTACTCCATCTCCCATCTCTGGGAGATCTAAATCACCTATCTTTGGATCATCTGATCCATTTAGCGCTGGTCCTTCTTCTGCCAGCAGACTACTGTCGGGACAGAAAAGGAAAAGAGGAAAAGTTGAGCGGCAGAAGAGGAGAAAGTTGGGCGAGGACCAGCCAAAAAGGCGAAAAGATCGGCAGATGAGTCGGAATGAGGCGGGTGGTGAGCTTGCGGGATTAGGAAAAGCATTAACGAGGCTAGTGGACACTTGGAGTGCCGAAAAGACAGTGAATGAGCGTCTTGCGAGAATAGGTCGGAAACTGGAAAGTATAGATGCTAGTATTAAGGAAAAACTGGAATGTGTCGATACTAGTATAGAGGAGCTAGTAAACTTGATAAAGATGCAACAAAAAACGTTATCGTGATTGCATTGAGGTAGGAAGGCAATTTCGTGTTTCTTAAAATACATAAAATACAAACCTCAAATTTAATGAATATTTCATAACTGAATCGAGATTTTAAATACCTTAAATTATTAAAAATATACATCTAGTATAAGGGGATGAACCTCTAGGGAATACAATTAAGGTGCGATAAGGGTAGAGAAGATTAGTTAAGTATAT
>QVIK01000652.1:0-29282 GCA_003957845.1 Oidium heveae | reverse complement strand
GGGATGTTTACAAACACTAGGTCCCAATCTCAAACGACTACTTTCCAATCCCTGCTGGATCATTATAAAACTTTAGTTAGTTCTATTTTCAGCATACATAAACTTCTTGATATCGTTACCTGGGCAACAGATAAATGCAAACAGATAATATGCCTATTATGAGCTGTTCAAGTTGAAAAAGTGAAAATTATAGTGGGGCGATGGAGGTGGTGCCTGGGATAGGGTGTAGGTCTTTTTAAGCTGACTAAGCTCGGATTTGTGGGGTATCTGTATAATTACCCCTAAAAAGAATGAGTAATTACTAATAATGCAAATGACGTATCTTACAAAAAGAACGGTGAACATTAAGGTTCAATAGCCACAGTCATCAGCCGTTGTTGCTATAGTTATCATCCATCGAAGGTAGAAGTTAGAAATATACACCACCTCCACTAACCCGATGGGGAATCGATCACACGCAAATAGGACCAAATATTATACCTAATGCGGTTAATTATACAACCGGTTGGTTTGAATCACACTTCCAGAGTTGAATACACGTCATTTCTATATTATAGAACCCCAATTTTGCTAATTTACTGTATGTGTGTGGTGATTGATAAACAATAATGTACAGTAGTGACCTCGTTTAATTTCCACACATCAATTCGGAAACAGAAAAAAAAAAAAAAATTCGTGTCTCCACGATTGAATATAAGTCGAATTTAAAGTCTGAATATCGCTAATAATGACCTAGTTAGTTTTCTGTGGTTTGTCTGGACATTAGGTAAAATAACATGAATGGGTGGAGAAGAGATCTCCAGAGTGAGGTTACGAGCCGCCTTAAGTGATGGGGGGGGAAGAGGTATTCCCCTGCATTCCTGGTCACGTGAGTAGTTATCATTTGTCTGTGCAACGGATTCGGTATGCACGGCATAACTTTAGGTCGCGTATTATCTTATTATTTATTTTATTTTTTTTTGTTGGTAGATTAGTCGCGTCCGCGATCAATCTAAGTCTCTTTTTACCCCAATCTACCACAACTTGCACCATTATCAATTTATGCATAGATAATCATCGTCCTTCCAGTAATTTCCTGTCGTCATTATTCCTTCTTTTTTTTTTTCCTCCGCCTCCGCTTTCACATCATGTTCAATCTTTTGCCCACGCAATGGGAAGAATCCACTAAAGTTTGCTCGAAATGTGGCAGGGAGCCCACTATCGATGATTTTGCTACCAAATAAAGATAGTGATTTAAACAAAATACTTGCCTATAGCATTACGAAAAAAAAAAAAAATCGGTCTAGGCTAATAGATGATATCTGGAAAGAACTTTTCAAATCTTATCTCTTGAGCTAGTTTCTTCTGTGTAAACATCTCCTTTACTGCTATGAGGACGTCATTGAGCTTGTCGATTTTTTTTTTTTTTTTTTGTTTTTTTTTTGAAATTTCCATCGTCAGCAACACTCATCATTCTACAACTTGTGCTACGTCCAGAATATGAATTTTTAAGCCCCCGAAGGTCTTGGATTGAGGAGGGATGTCCTCCAGTTCGAAATCGGACTCAAACGCGAATGAACAGTCCTGTTCCGAGTCGGACTTTGCGGAAGGATAACATTTCGACAACTTTATGGAGCTTAGCGAGAATTTTGATCATCAAGCTTCTAAGTCAGATGTCAAAGAAGGAGTTCAGGACCAAGATATATTTTCTGCAATGGAATATTGGGATGAACAAAGAACTCACGGCTACTATAAGTTTGTGGAAGAACTCATGAAGGAAAATTATGGCAACATAATTACGGTCGATGAAATTCAGCAGCTCAGAGACCGATGTCCCATGTCAATAACTTGGGCATTCTATAAAAATCCTTCAATAACGATGTATTATTACTAGCTTTATTTTATTAAATCCAAGTCTTTAGGTAGTCAGATAATTAAAACCTCTTTTATTTTTATGAAACTGTTTGAATAGAAGTGATGACATATAATTTTCCAACAATACATGTAATCCTATGTCCCTAGTGCAATTCTGAGGATCCTATATGTCAGCGCTGAATTTATGATCACCTATCATGGCGCGTTTTTACTTAATGTGTTATGTTCAGACACATAAAATGGGCGATGCGGAATTCAAATAAATTTTTGGACTGTGATATTCACGTGATCACGAGTGCAGGGGAATACCTCCAAGGTTCGTTGCTTAGGCTAGGAAAATTACCGTGATAACAAGGTAAATATAGAGTAATTAGGTCTTTTCATAATGCTTGAATTATTTTTGTTTCGGCACCAGCCGCTGTACTATACGGGCTAATGAAATAAAAGTAAAACTAATGCATGAAAAACTGGCATGCAAGCAAAAGAGTAACTAACCAACCAACCAACCAATTTCACATTTTAACAAACTCCATATCAACCAACCCCCCCCCCCCAAAATTTTCCCATTCCATGACTGAATTGAAAGAGCGCTTTGTTGAAAACGAGTGTTTAAACATAATCGTAAGAATTGTGAGTATCGTTATAAATAATTATACATACGTATCCATTACATTCATTATTTTTGAAATGACCAGAGTCGGAATAAGTCGATGAAAAGAATAAAAGACATAAGAAATCTTAATATCGCTCCAGAAACTCCCTTTACCCACCTCACCCTTTTCTTAGCATAGTCTTTGAGGAGTTTTTCTTCTCTTTTTCGTTAAATATATTTCTTTCATTCGTTAATTAGTTGTTTGGTTAAAGATTTGTATGAGACTCACATGTCAAATCAAAGTTATACTCGTACTTCAGCCCTTGTTATATTTAATGGTGCTGAAAGAGGGGCCCAAGAATCTGCCTCGAAATATTCAATGTGATTATCATGTATTTTTTTGATTTTTTCATCTTCGTCTTCTGAATGTTGGGGAATTCGTGAACGTTCATATAAATCATAAAGGACGTCAAGCCAATTATCGAGTAATTGTTCTAAGTATCTTATGTGATGAACAGTAACATGTGGTTCCATTGCTTTTTCATGGATCTGTTTTTGAATGGTTTCATATGCTTCAATCATAAGGAGAATTTGCAATTCAGATGCTCTATCATTGTCTTCAACAGGATGATGACGGAATAATATTGAAGCTAGCTCGTTTGTAAGAAGATCTACACATATTTGGAGGCCTATATCAGAATCACCACTCCGATCAGGCTTTATCGAGGGATAACTCGGTTTTCGAGTAGATGGAACTCGCCAAAATTCATCATGTATCTTGGAATCTGGAGAGGTTGTTTCGGAGCCAACTAGAGTTTCGACATCACAGTCAGAGTCGGTCTTAGGCCTCATCGGTTGTGATTCCTCATGGTCCTTACTGAGGTCTCTAAGACTTATTTGAGATTTTACTTTTCTCAACTTTCTCAAGGGTTGGGGACAGCAGTCATAGTACTGCTGGTGCTGGTCTAAATCTTCTTGACTCGTGTCTCTGGATGGTAAAACTGATTGGTAATCTGCAGCAAGTTTCCGAGCTATTCCATGACTGGGTAACGCGATATCGTCTCGTTGCCCTACTCGGCGAATTGGGGTCTTAGGTCTTCTTTTCACATTGGGATATTGCATACGGTCTATAGAATAAGAACTCGAACTATTAGAATTCAGAGGTGAGTAGTGTTTCAGGAGTTGTGGTTCTGGTGGGGATGCTGGGAAATGCGCTGTCATGAGACCCAGAGCCTCTTGACTCTGAAGACATAATCCTAGCGACGACTTTCGAACGACATCAAGCATATCCCTCGAGCAGATCTTATTTACTGTCTTTCGTTGCCGTCGCTTTTTTTGTAATTTTGTGTTGGATTCGGGAGCTGGTAGATTCCAAGCCATTTTCCTTAGAATACCCAAGATACACAAGAGTAAGTCCATAATTAATTTTGAGGCGGGTGAGCTTGAGAGAAACTTTTTTGGGTGGAGTGTGACCGATATTCGATTCCTTACTGTAACAGTATTACCTCAGTCTTATTAATATGGTTGGTTACATTACTGTACACATATATGTCTAGAAATGTGGAGCGGAGTAGCTAAGGTATTATATCAGATCTTTCCAATAAGGAGGGCGTGTCTGTCCGTCTGACTGTTCGATCTGAATAAACGATGCCCGTTGAAGATCAACATAATCTAACAAGCGGGCCAAGCACTCAGTCATTGCCTGCCTGCCTGCCTGCCTGCCCGCCCGCCAACCAGCCAGCTAAAACTGATTGATGCCCTCATTCCTAGCTTGTGCGCATGTGTGGAAGACGTTGTTGCTGCGTGCACTGGAGGCGTGAGGAGGGAGCGGGGGTGGGCAATATTAGGTAGGGGTTGTTAACTATCCGCCTCTTTAAACTTGACTCTCTGTCTAACGATAAGCTGAGAAGTCCTTTTTTCCTCGTCCAAATAGCACACAAAGCAGGGAACGCCCACTGACGGCTCACAACAACAACTACACACAAGTCCCTCCATCTAGTTAGTACCTAGTTAGCCAGCTATTAAGCTGCTGCTAATAGTTGAATAACCAGCAAAAATACTAACCAGCCACCAGCCACCAGCCACCAGTCACTCACTAGCCGGCCTGCCTGTCTGCCAATCTTTTTTTGCCTGTCCTCCCTACATCACCACCCCTGCACACGCCCTGATCTCTCTGAGGAGAAGATGATGAAGGTGGATGTATTTTTCTCATGGAATAGAAACGATTCCCCTTGTATTGAAACGCTCCGAGCCAAATCGTTAGTTCTGCAAATAAAATGATTGGGTCAGACGTCTAATTTTAATTAATGTTAGCCACCATCCCTCCCCTCGACCCTCGACAACGCTAAATTAGGCGAATCTTCGGCGAATTATGCCCTGTCCTACCCTTATCCTGCACTCGACTTTTTCCCCTTCCCTGCCCCGCCCTGCCGAATCAAGCCTCGCTTAGCTTAGCTTAGCTTAGCTTAGCCCAACCCAGCCCTGACATACCCAATTTAGACCTGAGCTTCTTCTGCCAATCCCTCTCTTAGCTATCAGACCTTAGCTATTGTACACCAAGCCTTGAATGTGTAGACAAACTTCAACATCTTCTTGGTTTTGAAAACTGCGAGAAGAAATAGACAGTAACGGCACTGAGGCAAAGCGACAGATATACTGAACTGGATTCGGTTGGATTCAATTAGATTTGTCCAATTCCTACCAAGTGGTGGTTATGATCCATTCATCGGTTTTGAAGAGATAATATCAACCAAATGAACATTGCCGATTGCCAATTACAGAATGGGATGTATATTAAGAGCTCTTATGATATATTATTGCCAAACTCGGTATATACAAATAGCTATGGGATAATGTGTACTTCTCAATATTTACCAGCCAATTAATTAATTTTGGTGTGTTTATTCGTCACTCGCCCAGCCTCTCTTTGTAGATCAGATTACGTGCCTGGTTACTTCCAATACAACTACACTATGCTTGCTATTGATTATATTCTCCTTAAGGCCTGTTTCCTCTCATCAACAAAACTCTAAACACACTTGGGGTTCTACAAGTAAGCTCGTGACTCGAAAGGCGAGCCTAATTCCTGTCGTAGTTCAACCCGCAAGAGCGGCGACATTGAGAGCTTTATTTTTCGAGTACTTCTATCGAACATGAGGGGAAGAAGAAAATATTCCGATCTGTGAACGATATTCGAATTCTACCTTTGCGACCGACGCATTGATAGATAGATCGATCGTATGCACTGTAGGGCCAACCGAAATCTAAAGAGACCGGATGGCGTCGGTAGTCGGTCAGTAAGAAGGGTGGCGTGTTCACGTGGTGGAATGAACCGCTAACGGCTGAGAGTAAGTAGTCATCAATTAGTCATCTACTATCATGATCAAAGCGTTCGAAAATGCACTTGTTAAAAGTCGATATTTAAAAAAAATGATGCAGTGTTTTCCCTTTAAAACTCAATAGTATACGTTTATTGAAAAAAATAGACAAATTTTGTCTTTTACTGTTATTCTGCCCGTCCTACCTGAAAAATAATTAAATGTGATTAAGAATCTAGTATAACGCTATGTGGGCGAGCAAGTGAGGGAGTGGCAACGCTGAGAGAGCAAAATGTATCATAGTTAACAAAAGCACTTATCCTGGTTGATAGATTGTATTTGCCTCCCTGTCCCCCCTCGTTTTTGAGCTCGTAATCATCATTTTAAAGACCAACCACGTGCTAGGATTAATAAGAGGTTGATATAAAATGTATGTGAAGATTATCTAACCATCTGTGCAAAATCCAACGTTGACCTCTACTTCACCAGCAGAGAACAACCATAGGGGAGGATCATGTTGTTAGTTCAAAGGGTAAGTCAAGGGAAAAGTAAGAGAAACTAGCTGGCTAATGAGAATGAATTAATTAATGTAGTCGAATACCTTATCGCCTACCCCCTCCCCGGGTGAACCTGTGATTATGAGGCCTGAGTGAGATAGGTCATGTCGTTTGAAGACTAAAATGATTCTTATATCATCAGTCTATCAGTCTCTTTTGAGCTTCTAAGGATATTCTTGTCGATTGGAGCTGAGTATAGGGATGGATGAAATAGAGTGAGTCTCAACTAACCTATACCAAGACAGGGATAATTGGCTATATCTATTAACGATATTTCAGAGTGTATTGCTTCCCTATTCTTTGCAAGGACTAAAAACAATGATGGTGTTGACTACTCTCATATTGTTTGTTCATTTACCAAATAATAAAGAAATTAGTAAAATAACTAATACGAAAAAAGAGGTAGGGTTTTCGATCAAACACGACATTGAAAAAAGAAATATAAATAAAGAAACTTTGGTCCATTCTCCCCGGCCCGAACTTGACGTCTGCATGTTGGTTAATGATGACATGAGTCCAAGTACCTACTATCCATTCTACCCTAAATCGGCCAACGTGCATTGGTTATTTGCAGCTAGTCTACATATGAGCTATGTTCTCCATAGTTAAAAGATGTTTTAGAACACAATGGGTGTGATTATATAAAGTCAACAGCTCGACTTCCTAAGGCTATCTTTATCTCTATTAACGCTTCACCCGATTGAGAAACTGCGCTTGTGATTTCCCAATTTGAACTTGAAAATCTGCTATGGACCTTGTCCTAACCCCTCGTTGGCCAACGCTTTACCCGATAAGGAATAATATCACGTGGCATGACATATCTTACCTAAGGAGAAAACATTAGCGTAATACGCCGCACCAACTAATCATACCTACCGAAATTGCCCATGCGACACATCATCTTATCATCTGAAATCTTCAGATAAGATTTTGAAATATCTTATACGTAAGAGAGTCTTGCTCAACCCGTCTCTAAGTACCGTGCGGGAAATTTTTTGGCGATTCGAGCCACAGCTAGCTCATTCGTGATTCCATAGATTTAAGATTGAAAGGCCATGATGTCAAGTATCACAAGATTTCGAGCTTAGTAGATCGCCAACGCTTATCTTCCTGTCAGGAATTGTACCTGGTCAATTGGATCTCCGAACTTGCAGTAGCCAAAAATCCACCTAGCCACGCTCGAGTGCGGTAGATGACCAAAAAGATTCTACAATCCCAAATGTTTGACTCTCAATTTGGTCATCAATGAGTTTGTTAAATTTATTCGGCAGAATTCTCCCGCTCATACGATTTCAGCCAGTGCTCTCGAAAGCACTCAGATTGGAGGAGCTTCGTATGTTACTCTCTGTAAACATTACTAAATTTACTACTGAGCCAAGCAGTTTGAAAACGAAGATTTCTGGAATGAGGATGAAATGGGAATGGCACTGGGCGTTTGCTCAAATTCGACTATAATTGCCTCGGTTGCCATGCAGAAGGCGCATTTAAAGGCACTACAAACACGCGAATGGGCCACCGTAATTGAGTCAATATCCATGAAAAGGAAAATTCCGCCCACTGAATATCTTGAATGGCGAGGACCTACAAGGCTCATGGTTTGAAGAGAAAACACCTGATTTCATCTACACAACATTTTCAGATGGATGAACTAGCGATGAAATCGGAATAAATTGGCTTCAAGAAATATTTTTTCCTGGGATATCAGCGTCGCTACCCTCATGTTGGAGACTTTTAATCCTTAATGGACATGGAAGTCATGACAACATTGACTTTTTGTGGCAATGTGAACAAAATCGAGTACACATTGTATCTGAGTCGCTTCATATGTCTCGTATTCTCCAGCCTCTAGATTTAACCTGTCTTTCACATTTCAACTATATATCTCATTATAAGTGAATTCTTAACAATCTTTCTTCTTTACGTACCGGTGCGCTGATGAAAAGTTTAATTTTTTTTACCGTGCTGAGGTGAAGCAAGAATCACTCATCTCACAGAAAGAAAGAAAATTGCGGGATGCGAGGCTACAAATCTTAATTCTTGGCATCTTCAAAAAGCTCTTGAAAATGTGTTTACTTAAAGAGCAGTGCCTTGGTAAAGCACTTCCAGGCAAGACGATTCCTCTTTTAATCCAGAAAAGATCCCAAGAAAACCATTGGACAGCGACAAGACTTTTATGCCGCTATAGGATCCTGGGCTCCGGGGAAGAATTTACTCTTTCCTGAAGAAGGTTTTTGAAAAAGCAATATGAAGAGTCGACTTGCAAAAAGTAGATCTAGCCAAAAATATACACGAATTAAGACTTTAGAATCCTAGCTTGTTGGCCAGGCACCCATAATACAGCGCAGGATTAGAATTGATTCTAATTCGAAGTTTTTTATGATTAACGAGATTGATAACGCATATGAAAGATAAAACGCCATGGCGAGATATTTAGCAGTACTAAGGAGATAATAATGCATCATCAGGGCGAAGCTGTCTCGGATTAGAGAACAGCATGCTTTCTAGAGCTACTTAAAGGTTTTTTTTGAATCTTACTATACATCTTTGCAAATATAGAACCACCTGGCTCAAAGATTTGGTTTCAGTCAGAATGAAAGACAGGTTAAATCTAGAGGCTGGAGAATACGAGACATATGAAGCGACTCAGATACAATGTGTACTCGATTTTGTTCACATTGCCACAAAAAGTCAATGTTGTCATGACTTCCATGTCCATTAAGGATTAAAAGTCTCCAACATGAGGGTAGCGACGCTGATATCCCAGGAAAAAATATTTCTTGAAGCCAATTTATTCCGATTTCATCGCTAGTTCATCCATCTGAAAATGTTGTGTAGATGAAATCAGGTGTTTTCTCTTCAAACCATGAGCCTTGTAGGTCCTCGCCATTCAAGATATTCAGTGGGCGGAATTTTCCTTTTCATGGATATTGACTCAATTACGGTGGCCCATTCGCGTGTTTGTAGTGCCTTTAAATGCGCCTTCTGCATAGCAACCGAGGCAATTATAGTCAAGTTCGAACATCTAATAACCAATAAGCCATTTGTTCTGCGATCATAACATTCTGAACATCGTGTTGTTTTTAAAGATATCAATATGTTGAAACTGAAGTATTCCTTACTTTTAAAGTAAGCCTAGATTAAAGTGCTTTAACAAAAACTCACGAAGGAAAATGACAGGATTAAATTCGTACCCCCCCCACCCCTTACTCTCCTACCACCAAAAAATTGCAGAGCAGTTGATCATTGCTGGCTCAGATTCATCGGTGTTATTGCTTGCATCTCTTTTGTAATGACTATGTAATGAGATATTAAAGTTAATATCAAAATGTAAAGGATCTACAACCAAGAGTCTTGGGGCGTCCCCGCCCCCTTTTTGTCACGAGAAGACCAGAAAGAAAAATATAAAGAAATGGATTGTCTTTGACGACTGAGTATGGTTGCCCAAGGCTTCTAGGGATTTTTTAACTTGTGGCACAAGAAGATAGAATATATTACAAACTCTAGTATATGAAACTGAGTAAAAGACACGGATTAACTTAGTTATGAACCTGAGATGAAGATTGAAAGACAAAAAATCAGAAAAAATAAACAGAATTCGTAAATACATTTAAATAAGGAGCTATATCGGATATATTGTAAGATGTCACATCTTATCCATGATATTATCCTCTATTTCTATTGTTCCCCCTGTAAGCTCCTCAGCAATGCTCAGCATTCGTTCTCCTATCCTAACAGCTGGAGATTCATGGGCTTCAGTGGCAACTTTGGTTTCTCCTTCGAATTTTTTCAATAAATCTGCAACGGTAGGCGGTGAGCCAAATTCCCATATATTATCGTTAAGATCATTTTCTCTGAATGGTGTATCAATGAAAATTTTCTTAATACGCTCATCAAGTTGCTTTTCAGTGACAATAAATTCCCGTGCATTCATATATAATGTATGCAATGCTTGTCTTCGTTCCAGAACTTTACTCTCTCCTCTGACTTTGACACGCGCAACCTTTTCTGCAATTCTTATCGCACGATTAGGATCAGGAACAGCCCCCCTCTGCAATGTACTATTGAGTTTAGTGATAGTTGGTTGCGTGAGTCGTTCATCTTCTCTTTGAGGCATTCGTAATAATTTTTCCCGTCGTTTTCGTCTCCCGATGCTCAGAGTTGCAAGAGTATTCTGTCGTTCTATCTTCCTATTATACAGCTCGGTAATTGATTCCCTCAGATTTTTCTTTCGTGATTCGGCCATCCGTCTTTTCCAAGCCTCGTACTCATTATGGGGTGATTTCTGCGTCTTCGGATCTGGCGTCGTTTTGAGAGTGAAGTCTGGATGGTTTTTGGGAATACGTAGAGCACGAGTTTTAAGCACATCCCGAGGTGGAGGAAGGACTCCTTTCATATCACATTTCCTCAGAGGACGCTGTCGGGGTCCTTGGCCTGGCACATCGATGAAATATGGATGCTCAGGCCCTACTTTAGCTGATGAGCTTATTGTTGAAGTGAGTCGAGTAGGTATCCATATTACATGAGTTTGCTCTAATGGTCGCAGAGCATTTTGAAACAACTTTTTTGACATGTTGTTTGAATTAGTGGTTATGTACAAAGACATTTTGTTGCCATATCAAATTAATTTGCTAGAGCCCCTCCCCTGTCCCCCGGTTGCGAGGCTTAAGCTTGGACACATCTATAAATGTAGACCTTGTTGCTCCAGACAAAAAAAAAAATTTTCCTCCCAACTAAAAAAAAAACAATAAGACGTTCTATTAACAAGAAATTATAACTTCTTACAACCACTTAAGTCATAGTCATTTTCATTTATTATTATGGGTACTGGTAAAAAAGAAGCCAGTAGAAAAACCCGTCAGGGAAAAGTTAATGATGGAATGGGTAACGTGAAGGTTAAGGGAGAAAATTTTTATCGATCTGCAAAAAAAGTGAAACTTTTGGATAGACTAACAGATGGTCGCCCTCAACGAAATGCGTCTGGACAGATAACAAAATCAGCATCTTATCAATCTCGACAGCTTCCACAAGCTCGTGTTGAGCCAAACAGGAAGTGGTTCACCAACTCAAGAGTTATTGGACAGGATGCACTCAGCTCATTCCGAGAAGCTATGGCAGAGCGAGCATCTGATCCATATAGTGTTTTACTGAAATCTAATAAGTTACCAATGAGTCTTATTACTGATACGAAAAGTAAGAATGGAATCAAAGAGCATCAGGCAAAGATGACCGTTGAGACATCACCATTTGGAGAAGTATTTGGACCAAAGGCACAAAGAAAAAGAGTAAAGATGAGTGTTAGCTCACTTCAAGACTTGGTAGATGATAGTTTTAAAAGTTATGACACTTATCTTGACCGAATGGAACAATCAAGACTACTTCAGGGACAACCTGATCCTGACGCTGAGACGGCTGGTGAAGACCTTCCTGAGGACGGATGTGTCAAGAGTGCTCGAGAGTCAATCTTCAACAAAGGGAAAAGCAAACGTATATGGAACGAGCTGTACAAAGTTATTGATTCATCAGATGTCGTCATTCATGTCTTGGACGCCAGAGATCCTGATGGTACACGATGTCGCAGTGTGGAGAAGTATATAAGAGAAGAGGCACCTCATAAGCATGTGATATTTGTTCTCAATAAGTGTGATTTAGTTCCAACTAAAGTAGCGGTGAGTTTATATATTCATTTATTTAATGTCATCATTAGTTGTTCCCATCGTTAAGTCAAGGCACCTTCTACCCTCTGGGTTTCTCAATAGGAGGTTTTCTGTTACAACTTTGGGAGATTAAAACCAGTCTCGCCGCTTTTGGACTTTTGTCTGGAAGTGACGAAAAGCCGTCTTGGTATTTTCGTCGTAATGAGATTGGCAATGTTTTGTTTTTGAGTTGAATTCTTCCGCATCAAGTTGCCTCGTGGTAGTCTTCATAGTAACGATTCATACATTAAGATTTATTTTGTGTAGAATTTATATTCTGAAAAAAAAATTTGCAACTAATTGAGTTCAGGCATCGTGGGTAAGACATCTATCAAAGGACTACCCTACACTTGCATTTCATGCCTCCATCACCAATTCATTTGGCAAAGGATCATTGATTCAGCTTCTCCGTCAATTCTCGTCTTTACATTCAGACCGAAAACAGGTTTCAATAGGTTTTATCGGATATCCTAATACTGGCAAGTCATCAATAATAAATACCCTCCGAAGAAAAAAGGTATGCACTGTTGCTCCTATTCCAGGTGAGACAAAAGTGTGGCAATATATCACCCTAATGAGGAGGATATATCTTATTGATTGTCCTGGAGTTGTTCCTCCTAGTATGACAGACACACCTGAGGACATTCTGTTGCGTGGCGTTGTTCGTGTCGAGAACGTTGAGCATCCAGAGCAATATATTCCTGCAGTGTTAGAGAAGACTAAGCCACAATACATTGAAAGGACGTATAATATAAAAGGTTATCAGAATCATGTTGAATTTCTTGAAACACTGGCCAGGAAAGGTGGAAGATTACTACATGGCGGCGAACCTGACATCGACGGTGTTGCAAAAATGGTTCTTAACGATTTCCTTCGAGGTAAAATACCATGGTATACGCCACCACCTGAAGTTATTTCTGACGCCTGATGCTCTTTGAGATAGTATTTACTGTTGTGTTATATTTTAGGAGCGTTATATGTTTGTTTGGCATATTTAAGTATGAAAAACGTGAGAAAGATACCCTGTATTAGTAGATAAATTGCTTTTTTATAATGAAATTAATGAAAGCGTATGTCAAACTAAATGTACATACATTTTCGTTCTAGTTCCTGTTATATTCCCGGAGATTTATCGCCACAACTACTGATTTAACTTCAAAATATTTTGAGGGAGAGTAATATAATATTATCTATAGGCACGGGGATAGGTCGCAAGTGATTAACATGCAAGTTGACTGTTGACGTTAAACTCGGATTTGCTAGATAGGACACGTCAACTCCCATACTCGCTCTTTCATTAGAAACTATTGAATCTTAGATTCGGTCATTTCCTGACACTTTTTTTTTTTAAATCAATTAACCTGTATGCAGCCTCTGGGCTATGAAACAGTGACAGTGTTTATTTACATTTAAGATGATTCAACTTTTTCATTAGATACACTTATGCCTCAGATTCCACTTGTTAATGCCACTATGAAGTACAATCGCTTTTTCTTCGCCATTGGTCAACCCTCAACCGTTAACATCCATCCAAGGAAATTACAAACCCTGGATTATCCAGACATATCTCCACCATCCTGTATATAACCACCGCGCGAAATGTGGTTAGGTCTGTTGGATTTGAACCAACCATCCTCCGGTCTCAAGTGTGTTGACACATTATTAGCGTGCCTGGATTCAAATCATTTGTGGATTGCTCAATTGCCCAAACTAGAACTATAATGAAAGGCCATAAATACGGGACATACTAACGAAAAGCTCCAATTTTGGGTGCTTTAAATGGTTTCGAGCCAACGCTTAGAAAAAGCCACCAGTCGCTATTTATTTCCACATAACATAATTCCTTATAATTTGATGAAATTCCTCAATGATTGAAGAAGTTGCACTTCCCCCCACCCCCCCAAAAACAACCCTCAAAAAATATTAGCCTGAGTTAGTGAATATCAGAAAGTATTTATATTAATGGACTTTTATTCACATGCTGGGCATTCCTCATAATAGGGATGATCAAACCTATATAAGCAAAAAAATAGTATACTACTTTTGCCTACAACCCCGTTTTTTTTTTTGGCACCCCTGTAACACGTGAATTTTAATGCACGATTTATAATCAGATTCATCAACTTCACAACACGTTCAGACACTTATCACCATATCTTTATCAATTTTTATTCAAAATAAATTATTTTTTTAGTTGATATGGCTATCGAATTCATCTTTATTCTTTATTCTTTATTATTTTTTTTTTAGAAAGTTTAAAAAGGTTTTTCTCAACAGAAATTAGCTTTTCTATTTTTTTATTATTTTTTTTTATAAGTTCTGCGAGCAGAAAAATCACTGCTTTTTATTTTCCTTTATAACTTTCGCTTTCCTACTTACATTTTAATGATAAGGATTTCACTAATTCACAATCTCAAGAGAAAGTAATTATAATAATTTTATATTTCAACTTCCAATAATTAAAAGGTGATGTTGGGCGTTTGAATGTTAGTACTAAGAAAAATCGAACTTTTTCATGAAAAATTGTATGACAAATCGTGCATGAAATTCACATGTTACAGGGGTTAAAAAAACGGGGTTGTACGCAAAAGTAGTATACTACTTTTTGGTTTTATAGGTTTGACTACCCCTAATGTATGTAAATATGATTAGAAGTATTCATAATTATTTAATTGATCTTCATAACGATTTATTTAGACGTCATCACAATTGGTTACGTAGGAATGATTGAAAATGTATCTCTTTCAAAAAGATACGTCGCGTTAGTTATGTAGCAATAGCCTTGATAGATTTTATTCGTCGAACACCTTGATAACGGTCTATCTTTTAGAGCAAAGGAGTTAAATCTCCTTGGAAACTTACCAGCAAAGTTCGAAATCGAGATGCAATAAACAATTTTAGAAAAGTTTAGATCATGAGGGACTGTAATGAAATGAATTTCTAGTATTGGAAAGTATTGAAGTGGAAGCTTTTTTGCCTTATTTTAATGTGAATAAGATCTCATTTGATTCCAGCCCCATACTCAATTCAAATCATTTCTAACCCAAAGTTATAGCCATACATAGTTTAAAATTTGCTGAATTTTTTTACTGCTTTTCCCGTCCTGGGAAGTACTCGAAGAACATTAAATCGAACCTGTAGAAAGAAATGTTAATACTGCAGATTTCTTATTAGAATTTTTGCCCTGACATACGGTTTTGCTTAGAGGTCTACATTGTCCCACAGTGACTTGATCACCCTCTTCAACTCGAAATGCTGGTGATACATGTGCAGCTAAATTTTTGTGTCTTCTTTCATACCGTGCATACTTTGGAATAAAATGAAGATATTCCCGACGAATGATAAGAGTACGGTGCATCTTGGTTGAGACAACAGTTCCTGTAAGAATTCGTCCACGGATTGAAATGAGACCTGTAAATGGGCATTTTTTGTCTAGAAGAAGTTAGTAATTAAATCAATTCATCTTAACTTTTCCATTCTAAAAAGAATATCCTGGTCAAGCTGCTTCCATAGCCTTTGAGAAGTTTGCACAGTACTTCAACTGAGTTACTTACCGATATAAGTGCCTTCAATGGCAGTCTTTGGCGTTCGAAATCCCAGACCAACGTCCTTGTACCATCTTCGACCCCCTTTGCCTGGCTTAACCGACTTAGTCTTGACCTTTGAATTTAAGAAGATATGAGGTTGCTTTTGGAAAGCACGCTCAGATTGTACGGTAAGTTCGGTTGCCATCTTCTAAGGTGTTAATAGATATGCCACCATTCAACTGGATATTTTATTAGTCGAAGTACCCTAAGGACAATTATCGCTTAGACAAACATTGTGGGACACGTGATCATTAATCTATTTGTTGTTGATAAATAATGCCCAAGGCAGAAATTAAACTGACACGGAACGCGAATTAGCTGACACGTAACTGTGTAAATGACCCAGCGCGACTTTACTTGACTTACAACATTCATAACATCTGAACTAATTGAGGAGAAGATATTTCCTATTTACCTAGAGACTATGTCAAGTCCTCAGAAGCCTGTAGAGGCTACAAGGAAGCGCACCAAAAATCGAAAATCTCTCACTCATGTGCCTTCATCGCAAGCTTTAGACTTAGACAATAGAACTACTGACATAGGCAGTCTATCTAAGCAAAAGAGAGAATTGACCACTCAGAAAAAGCCAAAAAAGACTCGGAGTAAAAGTATTGGCCCTGGTGGAATAGACTCTATAAATGTATCATCTGCAAGTACTCAATTTCAAGTGTGCTATGTTAGAAACTGTTCATTTCATTTCTGATAGAACTATAGCCCATAGTGAAAGCTTCATGCACCCATCCAAAACCAATCTTAAAACTTACTATGCCACCTCTGCAGCAGATTCCGGTACATGTTGCATCCCGACACAGCAACTCTTTGAAAACCATGGAGTCGACAATGGATATGACTGAAAATCTGATTGATTTAAGTTTTGATTCAGGTTCGAAGGACTTTGGCAGAGATAAAAGTCAAGACTGTTCGGCTTCGAGATTTACGGGCTCTCAACTGGATACCAACTTAGACCAAACTGCTCAAGGAGTGCAACAGATCTTGAACTTGGATCAAATTGAGAAAGAGAGAGAAAAGTTGCAAAATGAAATAAATCTACGGCGTGATGCTAGGAGAAAATCTCTTGCAAATCGTCGTGTATCCTTTGCTCCTGAAGCGACCCTTCATACTTGGAATGTCTTGGTTGAATATCAAGACTCCACTTCTTCCACAAACTCGACGAGCTCAACAAAAAAGGCACAGTCACTACTATCTAAATCTATGACGTATTCAGATTCTCAAACTACCAGCTCTAACGATCTCAACTCATCGAAATTATCATTGTTGCAAGATAGAGTCCAAGATCCCATCGTGGATAATGGTAGTGTGGATCATATCAATAGTCATCAAAACCACCGACGTAACTCTGAAATCGTTAGTGCAGACTCAAATGTTCCAGACGAGGAGGATTATTACTCAAGTCCATGTAGTGTAAATTCTATTGATGATGTAGAGGAAGACAATGACGTTGAAATTAATGATGATATAGCCTCCCTCTCTGACAATGATACTTGTGATGACAGTACTATGATGAGCTTAGATTGTGGAGAGACTAATAATCTTTCTGTGGTTTCGAGAAAGTCTCCAGAAAGTACCAACTCAAGCTTGGAATTAGATAAGGCCCTAAGGCAAGCAGCATATCAAGCTGGTACTCAAGGAATCGATTACGACGAAAATTATGAATCTAGCAAAGTTGAAGAAATGGAGATGGTGATACCCTCTTGTTCATGGTTTAAGAAAGATTCTCTCGGTGATATGGATCTACAACGAAAAAAAGAGAACACAACCCCATCATTGCAGATGTCTGAAACAAATCCTCAAGAAGAGTTGAAAGTTGGAGAAAAAAATTCATTAGTTGAAAAAATATTCACTGATAAGGTAACCCCGGCTCATAAAATAGTTGAAAATGGGGAGATGCCAATGGATGTGACTACAGCTATCGGTAGAATAATTAACAATGGAGATTCTCAGCTTAGACATCAAAGTGAGGTAGTGACAGAAGCTTATCATATGGAATCGCCAGAAATTATGACTAGCAATGCCTCAGAAGGTGAGACAATGGATATTACTGTTGCTCTCGGTGGTATACAACCTTCTCAAGAGGAGTCTCTAAGGAAATTGCATCAAGCGAGAACCAAAAAAGTTGGAGAAGGCGGTATTGTCTCCTCACTCGACTCACGCTTTTCGAAATCCGAAAGAAAGCCCGAGGATTGCAGTCATAAGTTAATTAGTAAGCCCCGAAGAAGCTTCTACTCTTCTTTGGGAGAAGAGCCGATGGATGTGACAACAGCTCTCGGTGGAATAATCAAACCTGTAGACCTTGATCAGGATACAGCCATGGATGTGACAACAGCTCTCGGTGGAATAATCAAACCTGTAGACCTTGATCAAGATACATTTATTGATGCTAAAACTTTATTTTCCTCTCAGATTAAAAGTGAAAAATCTCAAGTAAAACAAACGCGAGAACTAGAATCAAAGAAAAAATTCAAAATAAACAATGTAAATTATTCTAGTAAAATCGAGAACGTGAGTCCAAGCTTAAGTGTGCCTCGCGGAAAAGTTTCCAAGCGGAACAGCGATATACAAAAACCACAAAACACAATACACAGGAAAAACAAAGATAGCAAAACTCCAGAGAAAAAGAAACCAACACCATCGAAGTATTTTACTCCATTACCTGCACCTCCTGTAATACCTGCCCAAGTATCGCCTTCATATTCTAATACCTCACACTTATCACCTCGAAAGAAACTCAATAGTTCTAATATCAAGGCTTCAGTGCCATCAGCTGTATGGAATGAAATTCCTACAACACCAAAAAACAGATTATCCGGCGGAAAACACCTAGGCTTTCCGATACCAGAATTGACATTGATTCCTAAATCTCGTCATGCGTCCGGTATAGGTCTTGACAGGAGTGGTCTTGGATCACCTCGTGTTGCTGAATTATTAGACAGACGTGACTCAATTGGTAACAATGCTAGCTCATTTATCCTTGGAGAGCTTGCTGGTGCTCCTTTAGGGAATGGTTTAAAAGACCCTCGTCTAATTGAGCAAGAAATTAATAACGAAAAAGAAGAAGAAGCTCGCCGCCTCGAAGAAATTTTTCCGGTAGAAAGGAGTGAGACGTCTCTTAAGGAGAGTAACGCAACATTAAACCTTAAGGAAATGATTGAAAGCTTAACGCCGAAAAAAAAACCATTAAGAGGTCGAAAGAGTCTTCATGTTGGAGCAGCAGTTGGACTTCTAGGAAAGCGACCTGCTGAGTTAGATGAAGCTGATGACACAGATGACTTTGAAGGTACGAAACGGTTGAAAAACCACCAGGGCAGTCCTGTTAAGAATGTCAAATTACAGGCACCACCTTCTAAAATTGAAACCACTTCAGGAAGGACGGTGCAAGCTTTACAGAATGTAGTAAATCATTTAGCTCCCGAAAGTATCTCTACTAAAGCAGGCTTTAATTCCAATGAAAAAAATCCCATTGACTTAGAGCATCAGTCCCCAAAGAAGAAAGATTCTCAACAGAATTTATTGAGAACATCAGCAATAGATACAAAATCTACCAAAGGGGATGAAGTTGAGGAAAAATTTCCTGACGACCAGAGAATTCAGCTACAGGACTTTCTTAACATGACTAGCATACGCTTCATGGAATTAACAACGACTAAGAGAAGACATACAATTGCAGCTAAATCAACATTAAAAAACAATGGCGCGGAAGAGAAGGAGATATCCTGGGAAGACTGCGTTGCTGCAGGAGCTGCTACCATACCTTTGCTCGAACTATTTCAACACGTAAGCTACCCTAATGTTTATTGAGTATTGTGATTTTTTTTCTAATTTCTGTTAAGGCTTGTCATGAACTTAAACGCTATATCTCTGAAGGTCGTAAGACCGTGCGGGAAATTGAAACTGAGACCTGGGAAGAAAATCCACCACTCTTTCGCGAATATATCTCGGCTACACCGGATCTCAAATTTTTGATGGACAACCAATTGAAAAATGTAAAAACACATTCAAGACTTCTTAGTAAAGGTCAGTGGTACGATTGGAGAATGACTTTACATGGAACATTAAAGGAAGGCTTGGTCAAATCGGCTGAAGGTATGGCTAGCGATGAAGAAACTCTTAATAATCAACAAACATTACTTAGCAATGTATTACCTCCATTGATTTCAACTGCTAAAAATTTGGAGCAAGAAAGAAGGGACCTTCAGGCAGCTGCATTGGAGATAGCAAACTGTAATAAAGAGGAATTGAGTATTGCTCGCCAAACATTAACTACAGTTGATGAAAATATTAATGCGAAAAAAAAACATCTAGCAGAACTACAACAGCAATTGCAAAGAATGGAGACAGAAATTGAGGTAAAAAATCAACTCAAGCAAAAATTACAACAATCCATTCAAGAGTCAGAGAAAATCAAGGAGGAGTGTAGAGGATGGACTGTCAGCGAGATTCATGCTATCAAACGTAGGTTTATTTTACTTATTGCCTGTTAAAAACTAAATTTACGTAGGTAGAGTTGAAAAAATTGAAGAATTATATGGATGGACGATTACAGGTATTTCGAACTCTAAAATATCAATGATTTATCAGAAAGAAATAAGATTATTATTTAATGTTTTGTTCTTTACCGAAAAAATACGCGCAAAAAGGAAACTTATCGATCCACAGATTGACATTGAGTATGTCGGGTCCACGCAAAAACCGCACCTACTGTCTCTGACAACTAAAACTGAGTTCTTGATTCCATGTATTAGGAAATATGTACAACAAGAAGCGATACAAATGAAGGCTGATATTAGAGTACTCCTTGAAATAATAAGCAAATCCTGGGAAAAAGCTGCAAAAATTACTCGGGATATTTATTTTCTGACTCTCAGTTTTCCCACGGAAATTAGTGAACTTACAGAAACTTCAATGGCTATCCGATCTACACTCTTAATAGGTCCACTTGCGACAAAAGTAGCCCTCACTTTCTATCTATCAACCAATAACAATAATAGTAATAATAATGATAATAATAAAATGGAAACCAACCAAGAATTTGATTTCGTTATTAAGACGAAAGCTAGTGTTATCTATGGCGAACGCTTTAATGAACTCAAAATGGCTGAATTTCTCATAAATAGATGTGGAAATGATGCTATTAATACCACCAAATCCTCATCGTGGGGTGACGCAGTGGAAGAACTTGGTGAAAAACTCCTTGCTAGAGGTCGCAAGTAAAATTATTTGAAAATGTTTTTTTTTTCCTATTCAAAAAGGCTGAGGGAAGGTGATTCAAGGGCGAAGAAAAAAAAAGAAAGAATCTCTTTAAACAGTAAGAGTACCTATCGTATGGAGATAAATATTTTTATAGAGGAGTTGAAAAATTGGGGATATGGTGGGTAAGGAAAAATTTTATCGATGTTGACGAATTATGAATGGCAAGTTTTGAAAATTGAATTTATGATGGAATCTTATAAATATACTATTACAATTTTTTTTTTTTTTTTTAATAATTTCTCTTTTTGTCTTTCTCTTTCACTTGTAAATATATCTTTCATGTAGTTTTGATCTATATCTCAAACTTATTACAACCGGGACTCAGTCTAGTCGTTGGCTTTTTTAGTCATGAAACTTGAGGGCTACTAATGCCGTAAAGGGACCAAATTAAAAGTATAAATCGAGTAGCCATAAATTATTTTTTGCAAAAGAGAAAAAAGGAAAAGAAAAAAGAAAAAAGAAAAAAGAAAAAAGAAAAAAGAAAAAAGAAAAAAGAAAAAAAATTATACTTTAAAAAACTTTGGATGTGGTTGATACGATAAGTGTGATTTTGAGTATTACATTTCCATGCTAATTAATAAAACATCTCGTCTAATTATAATTATTTTTTTTTTTTAAAAAAAAAGGTTAGTTTAGTGTAGACTACGCAAGGAGGAAGTCATAAGCTTGAGATTGCAGTCACTACTCAAGTCTATTTACCCCATTTAACTACTATTTGATCGAGCGAGCTCCTCCTCTTCAGAGAGTAAGTCTTCAATAAGACCCACTTCTTTGATATTCTTTTTTTCCTTCTCAAAACCCGATTTTTTTACTTCCATAGCTTCTAGAACAGAATTTTTCCATTCTTCGGTCATCCCTGGGTATTCCAAGCCGTTTTTCACGAATTCTTCATCAGTGACGATTTTAATGATTCTAACATTATGTTTTCCTTTACGAAGAATTATAATTTCTCCATTAGAGAGATATTTTCTCAAATATGGAGCTTCACCTTCTGATACAACTTTGGACCATGTCACATGCCCGCAATCTAGATTAGTGGACTTATCAGGCATGGTACCAATATATATTCCCGAAGAATTAAGAAGTCTACGACTCTCGGAAAGTGACTTTGCAAATCCAGCTGCAAATACGACTTTTCCAAACATTCTTTGATAAACGAGACTTTGGGGCAGTGTCATATTTATCTTGGGTCTATTATTGACTGTGATTATTTTTTTCGGGTCATCATTCTCGATCGATTTCGAGGACGAAGTCGCAAGTTGAAGGGCATCTGGACCCTTATTGAAGAGCAAATGGTGCTGTTGTTTAGCTTCAATGGCATTTTGAGTACCGTGAACTAGCTCAACAAACTCCTGTGCTAGCTTATGCTGAGCCAGTCTTTTCGATGGTTCTTTCACATGATGTCCAACAAGACTTTTAATATGAGTCAGTGGCATAAAAGTAAACATTTTGAGATACTTCTCCACGTCCGTGTCAGCAGTTCGTAATAAGTATCCATAAAGATCAAATGAACTCATTAAGTCACTATCTAGCCAAATGGCATTTCCAGCACTCTTTCCAAATTTATCACCGGATGCTGTCGTTAATAGAGGGACAGTTAATCCTAAAGGTTCCCCAACATCTTTGGCTTTTGAGCGGAAGTCAGGGTCTGGATGCGTTGCCAAGATATATTTGATGGCGTCAATACCAGCAAGGATATTTCCAAATTGATCAGAACCGCCAATCTGTATCTGAATTCCTTTTGAATGAAACATATACCACCAGTCCCAGGCTTGTAGTATAGGGTAGGAGAACTCAGCGTATGACATACCGTCACCTTTACGCATTTTCTGCTTCACACTAGGATAATAAGTAAATAATACTGCTATTAAAATGAATAAGAACCCACGTTTCACGTGCTAGCATAGTTCCAAGTCGCATGCCAGGGCCTAAAGTCTGAAGAACGTCCAACATACTTGTTTTACCCCACCACGTACTGTTATTAGCGAGCTCTCGGTGATGAGCCCATTCTTTAGTAAATCCATATTTTCTCCCAGAAGCTTCAACGTTAAGCCATAACCTTTTGAGTTGTAGGTGCATGCTGGTCATGTTTGCTGCTCTCACAGCGGGTTTCTCTATATTTCTTGTGGAGAGACGGCCGGTTGGATCTCCAATTTTAGCTGTTGCGCCACCTAGTAAGGATACTGTATGATAACCTTCTAGATACATCCAAAAAAGTGCCATTAGCGGCACTAGATTTCCCATATGAAGGGAAGAAGCAGTTGGATCTACTCCAACATATATCCCAACTCGTCTGCTTATAAATGTTTCTCTAAGATTACTCACAGAGCTTTTTTAAATCAGTCAGTATTCATAATGTGAAGCTTTCATTAAATTCTAACCCAGTGACTTGATTCACTAGCCCTCTTTCTTCAAGAATAGTGAGCATATCTTTTTCCTTTCCGGCTCTTATTCTCGAGGCTTTCTGCTGCCAATCATCCTCCGCAGCAGCAACTTTGACAAGATACTTCATTCCAATCCATCTTCTAGCAATCCGAGCTCCAGATTTTTTTTCAAGAATCCTACATCTTGTACAAATTTTGAGAGCTCGCCCAATGGGCCACTGAGGGATTGCTTGTAGCACCATTCAGGCCGATTGAATGCTATGTTAAAAAAACATTAGGAGTAGCATCGAGAAGCACGTTGTGATTTTGCTGGACCGTACGAAGATAAGATGTGCATTCAAAAATTTATTTGACTCAACACTAGCCTGCGAATGACGCGTTTATTAGCCCTTTTCATCGGCTAAATTTGTATATAAAAAATTTGGGTCTTTTATGAGATTTACGCACTTACCTTTAAATCAACTTAGTACTTAAATTGAAACTACGATCACACCATGCCCACGGTATTCTAAGAAATCAATAAGTGAGCAGGCCTCTAATTACATAAATGGTTTACCCAGGTAATTCCCACTTTAATACCCAGATACCCATGGGTATTACCCGGGTAATCATGTGACTGTTTTCTCCGTGCATAATACTAAAACTGCCAAAACCTAGTGACAATATAATCTGTAAAATCTGCTACAATGATAAATAAATATAACGATAACTTACGACCTAATTAAAGGTTAAAATGACCATCAAAATTCAAATGATTAAATTATCGAGATCACAAGAAGCACGATGACGGTTGAACAAATGTAAAAATAACGACAAGAAGAGCAATCAATATGTGCGAAAAAAAATTTAAAATTATAGATTGAATAAAAATCACAGAAATAGCGACAACGACATCCAGCAACAACATGCGTGTCAATGAAAGGTAATCACAGCACGTACTTATTGAGATGGTAAACGCAAGTCCATTGTAATTATTCGACATAAAAATAGAATTGAGCTTCGAATATTCTGACCAATTTTTGCCATATAAATTTTAGAGTTCTACGAGGAGATCATGTATAAATTAGGCTAGACTGTAAAATTTACATATCTTAAATCCCTGTCTTAATTCATGCGGTGCTTAGAATACCGTGGGCATAGTAGTGTATGGAAAAATCATCCCACAGAGAAATTGTAGGTGGGTCATTTCTTCTAATTTAAGCTTAATTCATGCATGATCTGCTGCATAAATATTATGCAATTATACCATCAAAATTTACAATTTGAAAGCTGAAGGAAAGATTTCAACCATGATCTACAGATAGGATCAACAAAAGCAGATAGAAACTCAGTCCTCAGTACTTTTTCGGGCCCCCATAAGCATCTATAACCGTCTTACATCCGGAAAGTTAAGTCTCAATATGTTAGACAAAGTATTCAGAGGACACAGAGTCCCACGCTTCCTTCACAGCTAGTCGAAGTGTATCTCGAGATCATCGTTTTCCGCTACCTAAACTTGTATAGTTGAACTGGATGTAGTCTTCCGTGCTATCCATAACAGCCTCTCTCGGGTTAAGCTCTCGGAAGTTAGGAGGCCCAGGAAATGGAGTATTGACTCTCTTCCCCATCTCTTTCATCGTCCTGGCTCCTTCGTGAGGAGGAGCGTTGTCCTGCATGCCGGAGAGTCAGGACCGCATAGAGACTCTCCCATCAATTAGAGGTACTATTCTCTGACATTATTTTTCAAAATCAATAGGGCCTCGTTCTTTCTCTCAAAATAGGCGGGGACCTTTTTCCAGACCTGCAAAACAATCCCAGAACACCCAGCTGATACCACTTCTTATCTTTTCACCTACGCAGTTGATATCTGATCCTTCACCCGTATAAGGAAGAATTTAAATCCAAGGATAAAATACATGTCATAGAGCAAAATATTCGCCTTTCTAGAGATCTATTCTCTTGAATGGTCACGATTCTTAACCCAAATTTCGTCGGTCCAAGGTAAGGACATCCTATCCTCCACAGTCCAGTGAACGTGGGCTTCAGCCTAAATAGGCAAACCCTATTGGTCGGTTCGGATACCGGAAGTCTCTTTTGTGAAGGGTGGAGCTGATAATCTCTTTTCCGAAGCTCATTCTGAATAACTCTTTCACTGACACTTTAATGTCGAAAAAGACCAGCGGCGAGTTCGAGATATGTCAGTCTTCAATTTATTTAAGATGGCTTCACAAAGTTGTCTATCTCGTCGACATTCTCAGAAGATAAAATTAGCAAAAGATCTTTTCTTTTCTTTGGTTTGACGTTGCCGCTGCGCAATACGTAGCCAATTTGACGCAAAGATAATTTAAACTGATTAGAAACTTCATAATTATTACCAACTAAATGTGCGACGATAAGGATAAGCCAACGAAAGTTATGAAATTGTATTGGAAAATTAATTGTGTATATTTTTGCCTAATGGTCCAGGCTTAGAATATTATTAGAGTTTACTAGCTCAGCACTAGCAGGCTATGATCCCCCTGATGCTAGAGGGACCTCCACTTAGATCCACCTACAATTTCTACCGTGACTGTAGGGTAATTCTCCAGATCTGACATTGGCGATCTATTATTTATACTATCGTGACAATTGCATGTTCATTGAAGTTGTGAAAAATGGGATGGGTCATGTCTATTGCACTCACTCTGCTAACTATTTTATTCATAATGCTGTGCACAAACAAGATAAAAAACTTTCCTTCTTCTCCATAACTTAGTCCGGGGATGCCAATGTTCACTGCATTATGACCTGCTTAATTGTTAAGATTTGCCAGTATGAGAAACATCCATTGAGATTGAGAGGCAGGGGAAAAAAAGAGAAAAAAAAAAGATCCTATGGTAAATTAAAATGAGGCATAGTAGAATTGAATAAATTCGGAATCAATTTCATCTTTTGAGTGGAGCAAAGAACAATCGAGTCGAGATCCGGGGTGTGCCAGACATTGGATGACTCAAAAATTAATTTGCACGTGTTTGTCAGAATATTAGAATCTTAGCAGTTTGGGATCAAATCTACAACTAAAAGCTCTCCTTCAGATTCTATGGAGTTTCTGAATTTATTGACTCACTTTTAAGAGGAGTATTTTGGCTTCATCTGATTAAATAAATATAAGAGCCTTAAAAATTATGTTAAAAGAAGGAAATATGACAGGATTGAAAGAATTTATTGTCCGTAATACTTCAGATTTCAAAGTCCCTTCTATGCCAAGTAAAAACAATAACACACGAGTCATAAGAATAGCAAAGGTGGAAAAGATGGTAGTGTGGTGACAGCTTCAGTGCAGCATTTCAACACCAAATTGTAATTCCAATTAATATTTAAATTTTAATTATGTTTAGAGTAAGTAAATCTATATAAATTAAATTGTATAGTTTCGTAATCCTTATGGCCAGCGGTCGTGATTTTTTTTTTTTTTTTTTTTTTTTTGAATTCTTATGGTCAAAAGAACTCATTTTCTCCAGTTCAATTGATATTAGTTGGAAATATAGAGATGCGGCTCTATACATTCATTTTGACTTTGAAAATTCAATTTAGCCTCATTTTTGCATCTCCTCCGAGTCCACCAAGTGAGTCGCTTTATGCTAGCCACAGGGCGGAAGGTTATGAGTGCGGCAATTATTTCTTCTCTAGTTACGAGGTAGGGAGATCTAGAATAAAATCTATAGCATCTTTTGATAAAGGGTATTACTACCCTCAAAGATACAAAGGAAGACTTTACAGTGATTCAATATCTAAGGAATACTTCCTATATCCAGTTGGTAATGAGCATCCAATCCTGCCACATATCGAAAAGGATTCACATATGAGCCCTCCATATTTCTTGCACTCACTTTTTGAATAGGGTCAGATAAGGGTTTTTACATTATTCTTAAAAGAAATAGCAATCAAGTTGTAGATGTGGTTGCTAGAATTACAACCGGCGATTTCACAAAATGTATCCGGAGACGCAATTCGGACATAGGGCCATCATACTCGGTACCACCAATCCCAAATGGTTATCTATGCGGTCATAGATTTTTCTCCGACAAAACCATTTTTGAAAGCCTTGAGCTAGCCCAGGTGATGGATTATGAAAATGCTAAATATCCTTCTGCCTACGTTGGTATTCTGTACCCAGAAAACAGTGGCTATCTAATGTGGCCAATCATAAAAGTTGAAACATTGTATGAACAAATAGAAGGTAATTAAATTGGTGCTTTATCTGTCCAAGGTAGAAATATGCACTGAATTCAAACTTAGCTAAAAATCCACCATATTTCTTGATTCTAAGCAAAGAAAGGCGACTCGTAGATGTTGTTGTCGAAGGAGACATGAACAACTTTCTGAGATGTATACGGTCAGGAGGACCTCCAAAAGCACCAGCATCTGACCCGAATAGCGAGATGATCGTGCAACCTCCAAAGATTGGATATGTTTGCGGCAAGGTTTCTTTCAGTGGTGAAGTCCTTGAAAGAAGTGTGGATATAGCTAAAAGTAAGGTTTTAAAAGTAATCAGAGGCAAATTTCCTGAAGAATACTCTGGTCCCCCTTTCAACGAGCCATGTTTGATCTGGCCTTTAGTGCGAGACGGGAGTCTTTACATAAGAGGTATACTGTATTCCATCTATACAAGTACTTTCACTTTGTAGAATATTGAATTAACCATTCTCTAGGACGTATGGGACCATACCGTTTGATTCTCACACCGGATTACGAAGTGTTGAGTGTTGCAATGTTGATCAAAAATAAACTCAAGGCTTGTGAAAGGGATACAGGAGCAATATCAGTAGTGAAAAAACATGACAGAAGTGCTTACCATTGTAATAAGCAATCCTTCAGCCACCAGGAGCTTGTAGCAGCAGCGGAAGAAGCTTGTCAGAAGATGAATACCGCAACAGATAATAATTACCCTGCGACTTATAGAGGGCCGAAATTCAAAATAAATGGACCCTATTTCACTTATCCAGTCTTTCGAAAAAATGTTCCTAAGAAATATAGACTCAGTAAGCACCTTTTTCATATCTTAATAAATAAACTTGATTGCTCATATTAGCTAACGCAAATCACAGTTGCTGGATTACATCGGGTTGTGATAAATACAAACTGTGAGGTAGTTGGAGCACTCACCACGTTAAAGGTAGTTTACAATGAGAACCCTAAAACTAAAACCCGAAGGAAGTTGGTGAAATGTCATAGATTAAAAAATGGTCCATTACCATCTGGTTTTTTTGGCGATAATGCAAAGGCTGTATTCGAAGATAAAGTCAGACATTGACCAGAGAAACATGTTCCAAAGTAACGAAGTTGGAGTTCCGGAGTATCTCAGGCACCTACTTTAGTGTATTCAACTCCATATCATCAAAGTAACTTGCCAGATTACAAAACTAATACCCGCACGGTTATCTAAATTCCATTTCCAGTTATGAAGACTAATCTATGTTAAGTACACTGTTAAGTAGTAAAACTTCTTCTGTAGGCTTGCATTGGCATTAGAGGTTTTTCTAAACCATAGTATTGCCTGTCTACTTTATTTTTAGTTTCCCTATTCTTTGCGCGTTGTATTAAATTAACTGCATAATTTTGTGAGCCTTTGATTCTTAATTATTATTCGTGTTGGAATCTCCCTGGTTCTTCTATTAGTAAGGTAATAATTTTTACACTGATGCTTAAGCTCGAGCTCGACTTCTCCGGTGAAAACAAAGATGCTGGACAGTTTACTGTTCGAGGTATCGATTCATTTTTGTTCTTTTTCCTATTCGAATTCATATTGCGGCTCAAAATCTGTTAAAGCTCCCATCATATTCAATCATTGTTCAAGACAGTGTTTTTAGTTCAAAGTAAAGATAGCTTAAAGCATGTTCCAGTTCCATGTCGTGTTTCATCCACATTGATATCTCAATCTATTCTTTTTCGAGTTTAAACTCAACACTCTTCGTGTGGAGATCCTCCTCCTAATGCATTTACATCAAAAACTGTACGGAAGCGAGTACGGATGGTCCGTGCGACCCCACCAAAATGGCTTTTTCACAACCT
>QVIK01000651.1:16848-29289 GCA_003957845.1 Oidium heveae | reverse complement strand
ATTAGCCTATTATGTAGGACAGCATCAAAAGCCCCCTGTACGTCTAGTGTTACCAGTGTTGAGGCCCAACCTTGTGACCTTGCCTCCTCGACATCATGTAACATACAGGAAACGAGATCAGTTGCTGACCGTTTTGGTAATGCTCCAAATTGCTGTTGTCCTACAATATCGAAGGTTATGGCCAGCTGTGACATTCTCTTTGCTAGGAGCCGCTCCAATCCTTTACCTAGACATGACAGCAATGAGATAGGTCTCCATCCTTTCACAGTTGATGGATCGCGCTTGGCTTTTGGAAGGAAAACTATTTCTGCAAGTTTAAAGCAGGATGGGTGGAATCCAAGACGAAGACAGGCACCAAAAAGTTGAGTGACATGTAGTTCTATACTTTCCCAGCAGGCTGCAAGAAGCTCGACAGAGATTCCGTCCGCTCCCGGACTGGTATTGCCACTTCCAATTGTGCAGCTCCGTACCTCAAGTTCGGTCAGCTTATCTGACCATGGAATATGCGCCTCACCTGTTAGTGTGCAGGGAGGGAGGTCGTTACATGACGAGAATCGTGCTAAAAGACAGTCCCTAAGGATGATGGCGCGTTCTGCCTGGTCTGCTATGAATCGCCCTTCATGACGAAGAGGGGGAATAATGTTGGCCTGTTGAGGGGCCGCCCAGCGCATAAGTTTATAGACGTCTCAAGAAGATTTCATTTCTTCCACCTCACGTTTCCAGTGCGCTCTTTTCGCCGAAGCAACTGTAGTTCTAAGTTTTGTCGCTCGTAAAGAACGCTCAGAGTCCTCCACTGCTTCTCGGTTATTCTAAGTGTGCAAATTTAAATTCCTGAGTCCACCACGGCGCACTTCTTCCACTTTTCATACCAGCGCGTTTACCGACGGCTTTGAGTGCATTCTCTAAAGCCCAGCAGATATTCTGAGCGAAATTTTCTGTCTCTTCTATTGTATTCAGTGGTGTGAGTGGAGGTAACCATCGTGATACTGCCTGTGCGAATCTGGGTAGGTTCACCTTTGATACACGAATTTTGTCTCTTATGCACAAATTTGGGGCTGCTTCTCTACAATTGGGTACAAGCCCACATATGGGCAGGTGATCACTTGTCATACATTCTTCGTTAGCAACCCATGCCATTGCTTCCTTAACATTCGTCCACGCTAGGTCTAGTGTGTTTCCAGCGCGATGTGTTGGCTCCCCTATAATTAGACAAGCTAGGTTGTTTTCTTCAGCCCATTTTTCTATTTCTTCTCCTTGTCCATAACAGGTAGTAGCGTTAGGCTGCCAGGCCCAATAAACGGATTTGAAATCCCCAATTGCGATTGCTTTCGAGGTAGGCGTCCAATTTAAGAGTGGTTGAGCGGCGGATGGATGGTGTGGAGCTTTGTAAACATTTAGAAATAAAATTTTATTTACTTCTACCCAGCAGTAATCACCAGTCGGTGAGGATGGATATTTTTGCACCGAAGTTAATCTCTTGGGATCTTTCTTGACATATGTAGCCGCTCGAGGCCGAGTATCAATGCCTCCGAAGAGAAGATATAAATCGAAATAAGGATGTGTCTTCGTTCGGGAAGACCACCAAGGCTCTTGTATTAGCAAAACATCTATTCTTAATTCACTTGCACGTGCTAAAGCAATGTCGTGCGTAGATCCCCCTCTTCCTACGTTAATTGACATGAAGTTAAGCACGTCCTGGAGGGGGTAGCAACCCTTTGGGTTGCCCTTCATAAGCGCATTGCGCCACTTGTCGAACTCTCGACTACGGGCGCTTGGGAACTTTTCGTAATATTTTCAGCTTCTGGCTCCTCACTACTTGTAATGTCGAGAACTTCAATTTGCGTAGAGGCAGCTAACTCTTCAGCAGTTTTGGCACGAAGCACTGCTTGGTATTCTCTTTCACCCGCCTGACGATAAGTCTTCATTTGCTCTTTAGTGGGTGCCCCTGAGCGAGTAGGGCGCGCAAGAAATCTGCGACTGTCGGAACTATGTGGACCACCGCAATTTCTGCACTTAGTGGCAGCCTTACATAATTCCTCTACGTGGTTAGTTGAGCCACAGTTTCCACACGATGGAGCCCTAGAGCAGTTCTTTGTAGGATGGTGTCCGTTGCATCTTTTGCAAAATTCCAATGGTTGTTGCTTTTTAAATTTTCTTGCAATCCCAGACTCATCAAATACCCGGAAGCTTGTAGGAGGGGCTGTAGTGAAATATGCCATCCAAGTTCTGTGAGGAGCCCCGGGTTTATTTCCACCGTAAAGTTTTACATGTGTAGGGCGCATAGAACAGACACGCTCAATTTCATCAGTAAGCATTGATTTGCTTACCTCTATCTCTCCTTGTTCCTTACGTATAGTCGCAGGTACAGTTGGAACGATGACTGGTGTCCAATTTGTGGCAGATTCTAATTTTGCTCCCGATAAAAAGAGACCATTTCCAGCTTTTAGGATTGTCTCACGAGCTTCCGTACTGCAAGGGCTCAGGGCGAATCCTGAGTGGACAGGCTTAATCTTTCCAAAGAGTGCATATGAGATAGCCAATTTACTAACAATAACTTCTCGAATTCCCGCAGGCGATAGCTTGCGCCACTTGTGCTCTTCTGGTAGCCGAAAAAAGAGTCTTCTATCTGTTGTTGCTACTAATGGAGAGCCTCTGGTTGGAGAATTATTTTTGGTAGTCAAGCTTTGAGTTGCTTTTCTAACAGGCGCTTCTATTGTTTTGGTGGTCAAAGATATCCGAGCTTTCTTCATGCCCCTGCGAGTAACTGTCGCCCATGTGTTCTCTACTTTTTCGGGGATCTTTGGTAGACTAACCGTCTCTTGTTTTGTCCCCAAGCTTGACTCTGTTCTCGTCGTACTTCTTGGGATCGCTACAGCAACTTTCTTCACTGTGATCTTATCTTACCCTAGTCCATGACCACTTTATTTACTCGGTCGAGAGTGGGACGGGATTTTAGGGGGGGGTTGGGTGAGTTATCCACTGCCGCAAAGTTGGCTATGGCCAACTGAAGGTATGCCTTAAAGGCTACAACTTCTTCTACTTCAATTTCATCTTTGAAGTTTGCTAATGTACTTTCTAGACTGCTAATGGCAGTTGTATATATCATTAGACGGGCGTGCCATGTACGTTCGCGACGTTGTCGGATCGCAACTATCTCAGCTAGTTCCTTTGGGAGGAACGCGTTTCCGATGTTAATTTTGTTACTATCATTCAGAGTAGTTCTTTCTGTAACAGGACGCTTAGATGGAGCGACAGGCTTGAGGATTTGTCTGCCGTCTATATTCTTTGTAAGAGGATGTAGATTTAACGGTGATGATGGTGACGCGAAAGGGGAAGGGGAGATGGGTATTGGGGGTATTGGGGGAATAGGTGGTGATTTTTGGCTCTGTTCCGTTATAGGAGCTGTAGATTCTTGAGACATATCCATTGAATCAGTCATTCTTTTTATTGTTGTAAATTGAAATAGATCGGTAGATAAGTGTTATTATGTATGCAGCCTATCTAGATAGGCTGCATACATAATGAAATTAAAAAAAAAATAGGATATATAAAATATGTGCTGGACTAGTGAATTTCTCAATATATTTTGCTTAGTTTATTCTTAGTAACACACTAGCGCTAAGTGTGTCTTTTACAATCCCCACCCCACGTGATATTTCAATAATTCTCAATCTTGTTACGTCATATACTCACGTAATCCCTTTGAATTATATCGTTGTCCTAGATACGAAACTTCTGTACTCAACTGCTAATAGTGTTAGTAGTTAGACAAGTCTTGGAGAAAGCTTAAAACCTTAAAACCTTCACAGCTGATCATAATCAGAAGCCTTATTTTGATAGTAGTGATCATTCCTCAGCTCGTTCCTTAGGATCATCTCAAACAAAAATAACCTAGCCGCTATTGAGAGCAGACGTAGCTCTAAAACAAATTCTGGCGAGCCGGCATCAAATAGATCTCTAACAACTCATGATTATGAGAACAGTCAATACCGGACATAAAAAGTGTAGAGACGAAGAGCTCCTGAAGTGGATGCCAATTAAATTGCTCTTTAATAAATCATATCAAGGTACATGGGATCTTTAGGTCAAAATGGATCACGATAACAAGTTGACACATCTATTCTATACAAGCCCACAATCTCTCGACCTGCTTAAAAGATATCCAGACACATTAACAATGAATTGTACTTTTAAATTAAACCGGTTCAATCTGCTGGTAGTACATATTATTGGAATAACTATCTTCAACAAATCTCTTAGCGTCGCTTTTGCATACATAATTATTTTTCAAAGTTTAATATTTGAGGCCCACAACACATTGTAGCCGTTCAGACTGGGTGTTTTAAGCACTAAGTTGAACTCGAATAAAATTCCAAGTCTGACTGACCCTACTCAAGTTATATACAATCCAAATGGAGAAATACCGAAGGAATATGATACAATTGATGAAATTTGTTTTTAGAAATCGAATACTGTCAAGAACATATCACTAATCTGTATCAGTAATCTTTCTCGCTTATATATATGGTGGAACACAATTCATTATCAATATACAAGTACATACTTATGGTACTTATATACATACAAGAATATACCTAAAATTATCAACTTAATATCCTATTATAGCCATCACAAACCTTATCTAACCTATTCCTCCGGACAAATACACATTAATAAATAAGTCACGCGACCTATCTATTAAATAGTGATATTGCCATACCTGAAGAAAAATCGCAACATGGGTTAATTGAAATTGACGTGGGATAGTTAATACAAACATGGGGTGGTTTTAACATCTCCCTTAATGAAATATCACGTGGGATGGGAACTGTGAAGTTACTCATTTTCTATGATAAAGGCTGTTTGTTGATTTGACACTCCACTCCAGGCTTCATCATTAAACCTAATTTGCTATAAGATCCCATTGTTCAGCAATTTGTTTTACCTGAGGTCTCTGTAATTTTTCTTTCCAGAAACCTATTCTTGTTGCATTGAAGTCTATGCCAACGGAAAAATTATTGAGTCATGGAGGAAAAAATAAAGTGTCTCTGAAAAGACTAAGTGTAGGGTAGGTAGCGAGTGGTTGCTTAATTGATGTAACAAGGCGTTTTTGGCACTAACCCTAAATAGGAAAAATTCCATACTCAATTGGGCAAATCATCACTCATGAGATATTCTGAATTCATGTCACCAAAATTTGGAACATTGAGCTGTATTAAAAAACTGTAGGCTATTGATAGGTTAGATCGCTCTCCGCATCCGGATTATAAAGCAGGTTGGTAAAAGTTACTCATAAACTTACCTACATATCTTTTTTAATCAGATCTAACCGATTAACTGTTAAATTATTATTATTATTGTTATTATTATTATTATTATTATTATTATTATTATTATTATTTACTTGGTGATAAATTTGCCCTCGCAGTGTTTAATTCGCAAACTTCTAATAAAGTGATCTAGGTTGAGATTTTGGGTCCTTACACACGTGCTGAGACATTGATAGAAAAAAAAAAAAAGCCTAAAATAACATTCGCATGGCATAAGCTCTTTACAAGGGATATTAGTTGGAAAAGCCAACCAATCCCATTATCGTCTAAGCCTTGTCTCCTCGACAGCTCGTTCTAGAAGAGAGAAATAGAGAGAAGGAGAGCGTGATGAGAGTCGTAAGGGTCACTACTTTGTCAGGATTAGATCAAATCTAAACTATACACTAGCCTCACCCTTTTTTTTCTTGGCGTCTGATCCCATTGCAATCCAAGCCCCACATTATATCAATCCTAACTAATCCTAACTGTCAACTCCACTATTTGCCGAGTCTATTAGCATTCATCAGGCTAGTAATAAGTTACTTTACAAACTGGTCCTGTTACTTGAAATAAACAAAGAAGTTGCAAATCAGAAGTCTTTAAGATACCTTTTCTAAAAATGGGCGCTCAAGATGTTCTTTCGCGCAAGACCGGTGTCATTGTAGGCGACGACGTCCTTCGTTTATTCAAGTATGCGAAAGACAATAAATTTGCTATTCCAGCTATAGTAAGTCCACCAAGAAAGTATCTTTACCTTTTATAAGTCTCTAACTTGAATCACGCTACATAGAATGTAACATCTTCATCCACTGTTGTGGCATCCCTGGAGGCTGCCAGAGATGCAAAAGCTCCAATTATTCTCCAGATGTCACAGGGCGGTGCAGCTTACTTTGCTGGCAAAGTATAGTCTCTCTTTCAAATTTCCAAGGACTGCAAATACTAAAAGATCTCAGGGTGTTTCGAACTCTAATCAAGAGGCCTCTATTGCTGGTGGTATTGCTGGTGCTCAATACATCCGCGCTATAGCTCCTACATATGGAATTCCTGTTATACTACACACTGATCACTGTGCAAAGAAACTCCTCCCGTGGTTAGATGGACTCCTAGATGCCGATGAGGCATACTTCAAGACACATGGCGAACCTTTATTTTCTAGTCACATGATTGATTTATCAGAAGAAACCGTTGAGTACAACATTGAAACCACGGCTAAATATCTAAAACGCGTGGCGCCCATGAAACAATGGCTTGAAATGGTATTTTGAAAGATGGTTGTCGAGGAATAACTTTGCTGACTAGGACAAGGAAATCGGAATAACTGGTGGTGAGGAAGATGGTGTTAATAACGAAGATGTTGATAACAACTCACTTTACACTCAGCCCGAAGATATTTTGAACATCTATAACACTCTGGCACCCATCTCACCATACTTTTCTATTGCCGCTGGATTTGGGAATGTTCACGGTGTTTATAAACCAGGAAATGTCAAGTTACATCCAGAACTTCTAGGAAAGCATCAAAAGTTTGTAAAGGATGCCATAGGATGTACTGAAGATAAGCCAGTTTACTTGGTCTTTCACGGTGGATCTGGGTCAACGAAAAAAGAGTTTCACGATGCAATCTCTTTCGGTGTTGTGAAGGTTAATCTTGACACTGATCTACAATATGCATATCTGAGTGGTATTCGGGATTACATCCTGACGAAGAAAGACTATCTTCTACAACAAGTTGGGAACCCCGATGGAGATGATAAGCCAAATAAGAAATATTTTGATCCACGTAAGTCAATACTTCAATGAACATCATAATGGTACATAAACTGACTTAATCAGGTGTTTGGGTTCGCGAAGGTGAAAAAACAATGGCTGCTCGTGTAACTGAAGGTTTAAAAGATTTCAATACAGCTGGCCAGTTGTAAAAAAACATGATTCATAGATTGATTATTAGATTTAAACATTATTACTGTGTTGGTGGTGGTCACAGAACTTTTGAGTTATTAGTGTCAAAAATCATTTGAATAGGTGGCGTAGGGGTATCATCAGACTTGTTAATCTCTCTAAAATAAAAGTAAATTGTGACTCTGTGTCACTTGTGTGAAAGATTAGATGTTTAAAAGTGCATTGTGTATTGTAGTTTCAGTCTATAGTATAAGTCAATGAACAGCAAGTCCCCCAGTGCTTACCAAAAACATCAATGTAGGGCTATAGATAAAATACACTATGCAAAACGAGAGTCCATATAATTACCGAATGTCTGATCTCTAGCGTTTAGCAATCGAATAAAAGCATGGAAAGCATTGTAAATTAGCACAGAAGTAAATAAGCATCTACTAATGATGATTTCAGAGTTTGGGTTCGTAGAGACCTTAACTATTTACACAATCGCTGAAAGAAGATGGCTAATTATGTGGACATTCGTTTGTCACTATGAACACAACCAGTAGTAATCTACATCGACTTTTGTCCATGCAACTGCCAAAACCGTTTCAATATCCATTTTATTCTAAGATTTCCCTATAATAATCGTTAGTAAATATCTATACTACTTTTTAATTGTGAGAAACAAGTATGACATTTTGTGGGTAGTTTCCGTGACATTATGAAGAAGTTGAGCAGAAGCACCAGAGAGCAAATTATAAAGCATCTCAAGGAAGGAAAATCGTGTTGCAAAACTGGAAATAAGATTTAATGTTTCGAATCCGCTATCAGTAATGCCCGTCAAATGGTCACTCATATCGGCAGTTGCGGGGGGTGGAAGAGGGAAATAATCTCTCCGGGATAAGCGAGAAATTGTCCGTAATATAACTTATGGGATCGTGAAATCACCCAAACAAGCAGCGGCCGTTTTGCAAGAGTCAACTGGTATTTGTGTATCCACCAAAACGATACGAAATATCCTGCGCGAGCTGGGTTCGAAGGCACAAAAGGAAGCAAAAAAGCTAGCGTTTTCAATTTGGCATAAAAAAGCTAGACTTCAATTCGCATTGAGGTACAAAGAATGGACTGTTGAGGATTAGAAGAAGGTAGTTTGGTCTAATAAGACCAAAATCAACCGAATTACAAGTTATGGATTACTGTACACCTAGCAGAAGGATAATGAGGATGATAGTACAATTCCAACAGTTAAGTTTGGAGGAGCAAATATAATGTTTTGGGGATGCATGGCATAGTCCTGACCGAGTGCAAATGCTTAGGTGATAGGAAGGATGATTGCAAAGCAATATATAAGCATCTTGGATGAAAATATGATGCTCAGTATGGAGGCAACATGTCTCTTAAAGGATATGCCCTCGATGGACTAGTTGATTTTCCGGCAGGATAATGATCCCAAACCTACAGCCCAAGTCACAGTAGCATATCTAGACCCCAAAAGTATAAAAGGCTTGAAGTGGCCAGCTCAATCTCCAGACTTGAAGCCAATAGAGCACCTCTGGTGTGAGCTGAAGAGAAGACTAGGGCAACGCACTGAAACACTGAAACCCTGAAAGGGATGGAGGAATTATAAGAACTAGGTGAGTGAGAATGAGCTCTTATATCTGCAAGTACCTGCCAAACATTTATAGTATCTATGCCGAGGCGAATTAAGGTTGTCATAGCTGCAAAGTATCGTAACACTAAGTATTAAATTGCGGCCATACGAGAACGAGTGTCCACATAATTAGTCATCTTCTCTCAGCGATTGTGTAAATAGTAAAAGTTTCCACGAACCCAAACTTTGAAATCATCATTAGTAGATGCTTATTTACTTCTGTGCTAATTTACAATGCTTTCCATACTTTAATTCAGTTGCTAAATGCTAGAGAATAGAGATTCGGTAATTATATGGACTCTCGTTTTGCATAGTGTACGTGAAAACGAGAATAACGAAGGCAGGGCTCCAATGACTAACAGACACTTTCTTTTATTGACAAGGCTAAATTAAACATGCAGAGAGCAACGGATCGTTGTAAAGCATATCTAAGTCTCTAAACATCTACTCAGAGATATTTCAAACTTTCTTTCAGATCTGCAAATTTAGTAAATAAACCATTTTTTCAAAGCTATTGACATATATAATTATGTCCGAAGATGGCCGTGATCTATCAACACAAAACAAGAGTTCTTGGACAGCTTTTCTTAAAACAATTGCCTCATTCAATGGAGATTTATTTTCCATGACAGCACCTCCATTTATATTATCTCCAGTATCCTTGACAGAATTTTCAGCCTACTGGGCCCATCATCCATTCCTCTTTGTCGCACCCACTGCAGAAGAAGATCCTTCGAAACGAGCTCTATTAGTTTTAAAATGGTTCCTCAGCACTTTGAAACAACAGTATGCGAGTCGAAGTGACAAATTTGGTAATGAGAAAAAGCCACTCAATCCATTCTTGGGGGAACTTTTCTTAGGAAAATGGATAGATGAATGTGGAGTGACGACCCTTATCTCAGAGCAAGTCTGGTAGGTTAGAAAATGATTTTAAGATAAACCTTTCCCCAGCTTTAAACTGTGCCCATGAAACTTATTCTGATGAAAGAATATTTTAGCCATCACCCACCTGTTACTGCGTACCGTATTGCTAATAAAAAGCATGGAATCTTTCTCGAAGGTTATAACTCTCAAAAGGCCTCTTTTTCTCGAACAATTAACGTTAAACAAATTGGTCGTGCTGTCTTGTCAATTAAATCCTATAACGATACTTACTTAATATCATTACCAAGTTTACATATTGAAGGGTTAATATTTGGTAGCCCATTCGTTGAATTGAACGATGTATCGTATATTACTAGCAGTACGGGGTATACAGCAAAAATTGATTATAGCGGTAAGGGTTGGTTAAGTGGAAAAAGAAATAGTTTTACCGCTGTTATATATCCAACTGAGAACGATAAAGAAATTTTATACTCAGTCTCCGGCCAGTGGTCTAAAGAATTCGAAATAAGGGAAGGACGGAAAGGTGAGATGATTGATAAATTCGATTCTGAAGCCCATCCAATTACGCCCTTAGTAGTTGCACCCATCGAAGATCAGTGTCCGTTAGAATCCAGGCGAGCATGGCAACATGTGGCTCAGGCTATTACAGAAGGTAATATGGCAGTTGTTGCAGAACAAAAAAGGAAAATCGAAGAAGAACAGCGCGCGCTAAGAATTAAGGAAAAGGAGAATGGTGAGGTTTGGGAGTGTCGATATTTCAGTCAAACCGATGATGATCCTGTGGTAGATGAGCTTGGAGGAGACTTACTACATACATCTTATAAAGAAAAAAGAGGAGGAATGTGGAAATTTGATGAGGAAAAGGCGAGTAAATTTGAGACAGAATGTAGTGATGATGGATGAAAAAGATACATATTGGACTGTTTTTTTTTTCTTCTTTATTGGGATTAAGATTATTATCATTCATAATACTTTTCTAATAATTTGGGTGCATTTTGGGGAAAGGGAGAGGCGTATTTGGATGGTTTGCATGAGGAATTACTCATATTTTAATATTTTAACACAAGACTTGTTGCCGACGCATAAATCATTAACTTTAACTCCTATTAATTTTAAAAGGGAAAGAAAATATCACGATAGAAAAGTCACAATCAGACATAATGAAATTTATGGAATTGTTCGGGAAGTTTTTACTTTATCAATCAAGAGTGATCAAAGATATAATCAGTTTACAGTCAACCAAACAAAACTTCCTCTATTCTTTATGTCATTTGGCCCGAGCTTCTAGAAAAAATAAAGAAATGAACTAGATCATTTCATATCAGAACTGGTGAAGTACCACGGTTAGGACAAACCATGTAGGGAAGAAATGTCATTGTAACGGATAAGGAGTTTTTTGATAAGTCTAGGCCTCTCCTCAAAAAGAAGGCAGATGAAGTCTTGCCACCCATTCTATAAATTCAAATTTATCTCTAAAACAACCAATTTCCACTTGTATAAACAGTTTCGAAACGAGTGGCATCAGCCCAAAAGCATGATCAAAGGCGTGATAACTGCCTTCTAAGGAAACATCAAGAAGTTCAATTAATCAGATGGATCTGTTCCATGGAGAATCAAGGACATCTAGGCAATGTCATTGATGTTATGGGAATGACACTGAATTTGCTTGCATAATTGGAAAGAACGGTGATATCACTTTTTCTATTATTTATTAATTTTTTTTTTCTTAGCAGCGTCTTAAAACTAATACCACGTGTCTTGGATAGCGTAATCCTAGTGCAAAGGGAAGGTTCATGATTCTGGATACAAGTTACTAAAATTGATAAAAAAATAAAATTATAATCTTATCAGATACGCTCCATACGCAGTTGTTTACACAAGGGTCTGTTGAAACTGTAGTTCAAAAGAACTCATGGATCCCATTCAATACTTTTAGACTAGCAGATGAGAGAAATATCAAATCACGTGATTATATATGTACTGCGCGACCTGACTTATGGCACACAAATATCTTGCTTTTCAAAATAAAACTATCGGAAACATACAGAATAAATCGATTCATAAATGAGGATCTACGCGACAAAATGCCTAAGTTTCAGCGAGTACTGGAAACAAGGCGGAGAGATATCTTATCTCGTATAAAGACGTCTATAATAAATAGCCTTGATAATTCTAGCATTTTCATGGGTCTTTTTATAGCAGTATCTTGGGCATCAAACATCGTTTCCTGATCCGATTTAGTCGGACGAGCGACTATTATCATCTATGCAAATGTGATCTATTGCATCGATGGCTATAATAAAGCCTCCTCCAGCACTTACTTACTACCCTCGAAGGTAAGATCTACCTCGATTCATGGTATCGTCGGAATATTCTCCCATCGAAGTGGAGATTCACCGTCTAAGTAAATGGTTGGATAATGGATAAGTTAAGTTTTGAATGGATTAAGTAATTCGATATTGTTAGACTTTTAAATATTATTGTTAAGATTCAAATTAAAGAAGATTTTTCTCTGGAACTAAGAACTAAAGATTTTCTGTCTTTCTCTATCAGGTTTACAAAATATATTTACGTTGTTGCTGACGTCACTATGACGTAATTCTATTATGCATGTTAAACGTGAAATATACTTATTTCATTTGTCAAATATATGGTACAAAAAATCAAGCAATTGATGCTTCTTGCCGGCTTTTTTTTTTCTTTTTTTTTTTTTTTTTT
>QVIK01000651.1:0-16801 GCA_003957845.1 Oidium heveae | reverse complement strand
TTTTTTTTTTTTTTTTTTTTTTTTTTTTTTTTTTAAAAAAAAACTCTTTTTGATATCTATGATAGCCATGCATTTACTACTTGTCGACCTCTGTTGCTCCAAGAATAAGATATCCTAGTTGTCTTCAGTCTATTAAATATAGCCTACGACTAGACTTGCTCAGGATATCACTTGCTGGGCCATCTTTCATATTGCTAACACGGACTTTCTTGCAATATATTACTTAGCATCTAGTCCTACCAACTCCGCTGAGAATATCCCCTATCTAGAGTAAAACCTGCCATAAGTTACTCTGTCCACCAACGAGTATTTGTTTTGATAAGTTCTATAATATATCATACCTTACTTTACCTTATTTTTCTATATCATAAATGACAAAATTTTTTTTTTTTTTTTGAATTTTAAACGTTATTTACTCACAAATAGTTCCTAAAATTACAAGTACTATTACACCATTTACAATAATCAATCAAAAGTTACTTTCCAAAGAACTTTTCATGATCCCGGATTGATCAAATCCAATACAAGGAACTTGATAGAGCCAAAAGTCTGCTAGCTAGGTCTTATGCAAGAAAAGGGGGGGGGGGGGATTTAAATAACTTTCTCTGTATTAGCAGCGTATAATTTCAACGACAACTGTACGTTCTAGAAGATAACCCGCTCCATCTCATTCGTGAGCATGGATTTTAGATATATTAACTTGGCAATTTATTGTCGTAGTTATTGTTTTTTTTTTTTTTAGCAAATATTTTTTGGAATCAGAGAGGGACACTAGGAATTGAAATTTAGTTAAAGATAGTTTTTTGACACACCAGATATATATATATATATAAAAAGGACCTCGACCAAGCAAAAGAGTCGATCTTCTCTAAAATTCATCTACTCGCATGGATTTGTTGTTAATTCCATGTATACTGATTATCGGGGGCGGTCCAAGACTCATTTCCGTCGAACGAGTAGCATTATTTTGAATATTGATGTACGTTCGTTGTACGTGGTGTGCTTTTGTTTTTATTGTCGGTTATATCGTATCGTCATTATTGTATTCATGCGAACCGGTTAAATGCACACACAAAATACGTACGACGTATCCACATGAGTCAATCTTTGTAATGATCGCTATGCGACACTTTATTGGGTTATTTGTCTGGTAACAATCCTATTTCTACCTATGTCGTACCTCACTCGGTATAGGATGGTTGAAATCGAGCTAGATAATCATGTGTATTATGAATTTTCACGATAAACCATGTACCAAAAAGTTTAACACTCTGCTGATAAAATGAAAGCCATTTTATTCTTTAACAAGAAGAATTGTTACTTTCATTATTAAGTTTTTTGAATGGTATCCCCAATGAAAACATATTCAATATATCCCTTTCCAGTAAAACCTCCTACCTTTCCCTTCCCTCCAAAAAAGAAAAATTTAAAAAAATATTATCGGATAAAGTATGTGACTAAAAGAAAATGTTAAAAAAGTTAAACAAAAAGATACAAAAAAACCCCAGTCCTAGTCCCAGTCATATCTCATTTCAATATTAAATCGTTAGAAAGTAGGAAAGTCATTTCAATAATTCATCATCATTAATGTTTCCAACACCAAAATCAGCATTAGCAGCACCAAAATGGAACGACGTTGATGGTCCGGATCTACCCTCCCACCAATCATAGCCACTATATAAATGAGTGGGCCAATTGTGAGTAGAAGTCGGATAATGGAACCAATCCAAAATAGTTCCAATTCCTCCACTTATAAATCGTCCAGTCCATTGATCGAGCTTCGTAGGGATAGCCCAGGGGAAGAATGGATCGGATGGCTGCCAGGTATTTTTATTTGAGTATTTAGGGTGACAAAATACTGCACACGTAGCTAATTCAGCAATATACCAAAGTAAAAAGATTAAAAGCGTGAGGCCCAGCCAGGTGAATCTCCAATTCCGATGGCGGAAGAGACGAGTAGGTTTGGAAGAAGGAACATGTATATAAAGCCAGGAAGAAATAATAGAGAAAATTGGGATAGCATTATAATGGTTTTTGTCTTTACTACAATCGGCAGACGTAGTGGTTTTATCGAATGGGGATGTAGAAGCAACTTGTTGCTCTAAACGCTCAAGGCTATTCTTCAAGTCATGAAAATTGTGAGATGCACTATCTAGCTTTTGTTTCATTCTCTCCATTATGAGATCCACAAAAAATCGCTCATTCTTTACTTGAGATAAGTATGATTTACTGTGATCAAGCTCAAGATCTAGGGCTCTATCATTATTTAACTTGGCAATCAATTCATCGATATCTATATTCTCATTTAGATTCGCAATTTCGTCAATCAATGAATCTAAATCAGAGTCTTGTATATTCTCCTCTTTCTTAATAAGTCTAAGATCCTCTGATGCTGTTATCCGATGAGCAGTGTTAATAATGTTTGGTATTGCAGAAGATCTAGTTGACCCTTTGTGAGGATGTATTTTTAGTGAAGGGTTGTGATCTTTAAGTCTGGTTCTTTTTGTATTTAGAGCTATCCCCTGAATATAGTCTTGGCTTTCCAAAGATATAGCACGTCTTCGAGAGCCTTGAGTAGTATTTTTCCATGCGTTCGAGGAAAATGAAGGTGTTTCTATGAATGCACCAACAACCTTAGGCGTTTCAATTGGTAAAATTTTCGAATCTATCTTCGTAGTTTCATCATTTTTTCCCTTTTTTGTATGTATTAATTTTGTGGGAGACATTTCACTAGTAGAGTTGACCTCCGACTTATTATCTGCTACTTGGGGCTCAAATAATCTTGCTTCTGCAGCAATGCGCTCTTCGGGATCTACATCTAATTTTGGCTCAAAAGGAAGTTTTTCAGAGTCTTTGAGCTTGATTTTTTTTTCCGAATTTATGAGAAGAGGAGAGTCAAGAGGACAAATGATTTGATCGCTTTTTTGGTCTTTTCCAGTTTTAGAATTGATGTTTAATTTCTCGGGATTTTTTTGCAACGCATCAGCAAGAGTTTGCGTCACGGCAGATGAAGTAGATTGCTTTTTTTTCTTAGTTTCCAATAAATTTTCGGCATCTAATATCGGCATGTTAGGTTTAATCTCCGCATCTTTCCTAGTTTGCTCATCGTGGGTCTCTTTTGGTGTATTCTTGGAAATTTTAGAGATATCATCGACATTGGAATTGCTTGGAAGTCCTTCGAGTGTAGAGCCGTTCGTCATATGACCTAATTTAGCAGTTCCTCGGCACTTAAATATTTCTTTTCGTTCAGAATCTAGCATTGGGCTTAAGTTTTTGAAAGGAGATGTAGAAGGTGACTTTGAAGTCCATTTTGGCGAAAATTCTATACCATTAGACAGAATTTTGGGTGCACTGTTAGTATCTGAGTTTGAGTCGGTTTCTAATCTCTTCTGACCGGTTATAAGCCTGGGACTTGTTAAGATATTTTCAGTTGTTAAGTCAATGCTATCTTCCCATTTTCGATTGGTATTATCTTGATTATCAAAGAATTCTATACTCATTGATGCAGATGTTGTGGATTTTGGGCACTTGTCATCAGAAGGTGAACAGGCCCAAGGATTGATTTCTTGATCAATCGATTCTTTCGCATTAACCATATTGCTGTAATTATGGGGAAGCTCCTTGGAGAAAGCTTTTTCAAAATTCTCAATTCTATTTTTGGCTTTTGAATATAGTGATGTTTTACTGGGGGGTGACTTTTTCTGAGCCGCACTTTGTGGTGTATTCCGTTTGACAGTCTTATTAGTAGCCTTATTCGATGTCTCTGGATGCTTTTGTCTGATATTTTTTCCCTTCAAGACGCCTTTCGTGTTGGACAAAATAATTTCTTTTCTCTTTAGATCGGATTGAGTTTTGAATGATTGAGTTTTGAATGATTGAGTTTCAAATTTTTCATGTACAGTCCGACCCGTATAATGAGCTCCTGCTGAAATTGAATGAGCCCTCTTAATATTTCCAGTCCTTTGAGGTACTGTCTTTGTTGCAGGACTTGGGCTACCGTCACCATTAAAAACAAAACTATCACTTTCACAATCGCCCGTTGATGTAGACATAAAATCGAGTGAACGCTCATTCATTTGTCTCCCAGGGCGAATAAATTCATCAGGACTACTCTTCGACAGATTCTTGGTTCTGCGCGATGTAGGTGTTGGTATCCTGCTTGGTGTCTCTACACTCTTGTTTCTCTTGGACACGTTTGAGTTAACTGGAGATTGGGGAATATTCTCTTCGACTACTTGATTGTAGGCATCGCTCAATTTTTCTACATTTGAATTCGTCCAATTAACTTGACCAGCATTATTGTTAAATGAGGAAATACCAAATTCTGCTCCCTGATTTCCATGAGTCTCTGGGTTACTAAACTTCCTTGCCTTGCTAAATATCTTACTGGATCTATCTCGAGATTGGCCATGAAGTTTAACAGGCTTTTCCGTGTACGAAGGATTTCTTGTATGACGTGACGTGTGTTCGCGTTCGTAGTTAGCCATAATATAATTAGAAAACTAGTTCATTCCTTCGGAGGTAAATTTAATTTTTCTACAATTTTCCAAAATTTTAATTATGTCGGACAAGTATTCGGAAGTTTGACTGAATGCGGGAAATCTTGTCGTAGTTGGATTCAGTTAGCTGACGATCGTAACCCTGAGTTTCTTCGAATCACACTCGACCCTGTGAGCGACCACCTCCTAAAATTTTCGATTGCGCATCAATGAATATATATTGATTACAGTGATATGTTAAAGGGATATTAACTTGTATTCACTCGGATATATTAATGAAGTGCTTTTAACCAAAAATAGGTCTTTAAGCGCCACGCAAAAAGACCTAGTTGCCATAAATTGTCGATGCGCCGTAATCCCAGTGAAGATCTTAAATGTGGAGCATGGTGCTGGACATGAAATTTATCTAAACATTACCTTCGTGTGATAGAAATTCCGGATTTGATAAGAAATTATAATTCTGTATAGGTACTATAAATTAGTCTTAAGCTATGAATTATATCCCCCTTACTGTGTAAAGCTGCCACTTCCGATGATGTTGATTATCAAATTCTAGTTATCCTCTTTGCCATGTACTCGAAAAATTATACAATGTCATACACGTCGTAGCGTGTTGGCCAAGCAACAAGAAAATTAGCAGTACTATTTTTCCTTTAACGCGGTTACATCAGATCTGCTTTTACCAAGTACAGTATAGCTGGCGGAATGCATAGTTAATCACTAGAAATTGGAAAGCTGCCACTCGCCACCATGCCTTTTTTAGAACCATAGAAGAACTTCTACCAACGTTCAACGTTTGTTTATAACATACCCTTCCTCATGGATAGAACTTTTGAAGTTGGTCAAATTGTGGATTTACCTCGCTTCAGGGATATGACACTTACTAGGATTGAAGCTTACGCAACACGCCTTTTCTCAGAGCGGAATAAATAGAACATAAAGTGTCGTCACATGATATTACTTTGAATCGAAAAGAAATATTATCTAACATAATTTAGTGTTTCTACAGTCTTTATGCTATGACACAGTGACAGTATTTATTTACATATTAGATGATATACAACTTCTCATTAGATTCACCCAAGCCCTAGATTCCATTTGTAAATGCCTCTACGAAGTACAATCGCTTTTCCTTCATAATTGGTCAACCCTCAACCGTAAACATCCATCCAAGGAAAATTACAAACCTTGGATTATCCAGACTTGCCTCCACCATCTTGCAAATATCCATCGCGCGAAAGGTGGTTAGGTGTGTTGCGTTCAAACCAACCATCTTTCGTCTCAAGCGGCATAGGTGCCCTAGCTACCCAGACGCTACTTAGAAGAAAGGCCCGGATGGCATACCACACTACCATCTGACCCTTTCTTTTACTAGCTTTCAAGATTCCAAGCATCAAATCTTAACCTTCTTTGGCCACCACACATGCCGATCACGTCAATCTCATGACGAAGCGCTATGAACACATCTCGTAATAGGCATACTTTATATCAAAAAACTTTTTATCTCAAAACTTACTACTACCTCAATTTTTATAAAAGAAGATTAGATAATTGCGCAACTGCTGGGTTCCAAGTGGGGGCTCTCATTAGACCCTCTAGATACCGGGAGTAGAGTATCCAAACCGAAAACCACGACCTACAGACCATTGCGCATCACAAAGGGAAGGCTCTTGTGTTAATCATTAATTCTAATTGCTCAAAAAGAAGCAATCTCATAAAGAATATGCTTAGTGAGGCGTACGGCTCGACTAACAAAGTAGACGATGACACTGGCACGGAGAATGAGACAGAGAGCGTGATCTCAACAGAATCTTCCATAGAAATAAATAGCAGCATAGCTTCTTATGTCTCACACGTGGATAACAACAAGAAAAACGGCACCGTGCCTCTTATGGCTGCAATCAAGGGTCTTCTTGACCCTACCAACGATTATTTACAAAATCCAGAAGACCGATACCCAGGGATTGAGGTAGACTTTCTCGTGATGCTAGCAGATGGAGCTTCGCGAGCAATGCGCGATGAGCGCATTTACTCCAACACTTCTGTTTCAATTAATAATCGCCATCAGGCTGGACAGGATATGTGTACTAAGAAAGCCGAAAGTCATAATGTTGGAATTAAGATATTTAATTTAAAAAGACAAACTCTTAAAGTTTCAGCTCTATAAGGGCAAAGCAAAGAAGATAGACGGGATATAATACGACTCGGACCTGAACACGAAATACGAAAAGCTGGAGCTTTTGAGCTACGATGAAAGAACAAATCCCTTGTGTCTGATGTATGGTCCGTTCCTTCTGGGGTTGCTATTCCTGCGCCAACTCATGCAAAGACCGCCTTGATCATGAGAAGCAAAATTGCGATTGAAGAAAGACTAAGGAATGCAATAATAGAGCGACAGGAAAAATAGACGGCTTTCGTTGTTGGATCTACCCCAAAGAGTGTTTGTTGTCTTGACGGCATGCAGGATCCGATAGAAGGGCTGCTGCAACAAGAGCTAGCGACCGTCCGAGACTACTTGCTTACTCTTATATGAACTGGACTTGTTAACCATAGAAGATAAACTTTACAGAAACATATGCGCCAGCGTACCATAAGCAAAAGCCAATAAGCCTTCTTCAAGGATTCGAATTTTCGGCGAAGCTGTCTCCATACAGCGAATTCGACAACGACAACAAGTCTTTGGTGCCAATTCACACACTGGATCATACCAAAAACCAGCAAGATGCTTAAACACTCGTGGTCTACACGCCTTAATAGACGTATCATGCCCTGCTAGACATTGACGGAAAAATGGGGCCTTTGTCCGACCTATGGGCAGCCAGCTCCAACAAATCCGAGTTGCAGGCGGAAAAAGCATATTTCAAAACAAGTTGCCAAATCCCGACTCAACAAAAACCCTTTCAATTATTATGGAGCCCGGAAGTATATCTTTCTCTAGTCAGAATTGACATAAAAGAACAATCAACAGCTAGAGCCTTCTTCCCGTATAAAGCGAGTAAACGTTGGGAGACCATCCTCAGCATACGACATCGCTTTAAATTTAGCCAATGAAAATTCGAGACACATTTTTACTTCAGGAGCCATGGATTTTCACTGATCTTTCTGTACATAAATCTAAAGTACATTGATCTTTCACGGCATTCTCGCCACTCTCTTTTTAGCAGTCACGTCTCAGGATTTTGACTTATGTAATCTAACGGCTGTGAAGCTGATATTGTCCTGTAGCTTGGGCTGTATAGTTCAGGCCCACTTTTAGCCCTGCAAGTTTCGGTAACTTACTGGTGACACTAGATGCTGATAGAACACAGTAGAAAGGTAATCTGATTAATTATTGGTAGAAAAATACCAGTTCAACTTTTGATAATTAGATCTCTATAGTAGAATTATAAACTTAGCTTCTCATATACAAATACACCTCACTTTTGTTTGTGATTTGTCACATATAATTCTACTATCTCAAGAGTTATTTTTCCATGAGACGACGTTATTGAACGATACTTTTATTACCGATTGAAAAAAAAAGAGATTTTTGTAAACGATTCAACGAATTAATGAACCCTATATGGTTAACAATCGACAATATCGTGATATGGAATCTATCGATATAAATTTTCTGAATCAAAAAATCAGGGAATTATGATAACTGATCAATGATGGCGCCCTTAAACCTCCCCTTCGGTCGGATGGTATCCTAGAGATAGTAATTAAAAAGGATCCGCAAACTTATATAACAAAGCGAAACAAACGGACTTTCCAATGTATGGGGAAACAAAGTTTTTTATCCGGCTTGACATCGAGCTGTTCTTTCGGCACAAAAATTGAATTGGAATACGTTTGGATACACCGATTCAAGAGTTTTCTTCATGATTTACTAGCCTTTGGAAGGAAAAGTTCAAAGACAATATGATTCATATTTCGAAGCTGGAGGCGAAGGGGGAAATGAAAGACCAGAGGACTTTATTAAGATTTAGATCGAAGTAATTGGGACCCGACCCGTATTGTATGCGCAAGGGCAAAGATAAGTCGAATGCGAATGGGACTAAAACAGGATTAGAATTCCCTCTTCCTAGTTTGGACTAATAAACTGATAGGATCCAACGGCGATACTTGGTCCGACGAATCTAAGATATCCATGTTTAGAGCAGCACTAAATCAAAAGCTTCGCTCAGCACTTGCTAATAACCACCTCATCTCATCAGATTATAATTTCGAGTGGATAAGAATTGTGGGCCAAATAGCGATACAACACGAAGAGCTAGCAAAGAGATGCTATTTAGATCAAAACTCTCAAGGCAGTAACCGGAATACTCGTGAACAGTACAGTAATAAGTACACTGAACATAAATTCAATGAATTTAATAAAGATTGGAACTCGTTTGGTAGGGAGCAAGTATCATGAAGTGATTTCAGCTCACGTGATAATATATCGCTAATGACGTAGTCGCTTACCACTCGTCGCTTGAGGTAGTGACGAGAAGGTTACTTTTAGGAAATGTATATTCTACTCTTACAACATTCAGAATGAGGCTATCGTGACTGTGCGGGTAAGTCTGACAGTTTTATAATTTTGGGGCTAACATGATGGTAATCTCAAGGACGTTTGTCTATTTATAAAATCATATAGGAAATTGGAATTAGGAAATTTGTGTATATAGCATCTGTATTCCGCTTAGGTCAATCTTCAGCTTTGCTAATCTGTTTTATCAAGAATTGTATCTAATATCAAATAAATTAAGAACAGAATATGATGTTGTATGATAAGATATAAGATTAGAAGACTAAGACAAAATAGTTATATTGATGAAGATATATTTTAGATGTGTAAAATAGATGTGTCTATATATGGTGAGTAGAAGATGTTAGTATATATTAAGTTAAAGATATTTTCTTTTTTCAGTCAATCTGGGAGTTTACAGCATATTTATATCTAGGTGAGACCCAGAGTCCCCGCTCATTTTGATCCCAACGCTTATTTCTCATGATTCTTTGTGCGATGGTGTGGTGGCGTAGAGGCGTAATGGCAATTCATAACAACTATTGAATAGTGACAATATCTTATTTCCGATAATGTCTTTAGGTGTTTGAAATGAACTACGGTCATTAACAAAGCTCAACGTCCCTGCTGATCGATGGATATCTGCATATGAGTACTGATATTTGTAATGCGTGTAGAGGGTCAGATTTCTATCGACTAAATTAAACAGGAGATTTAGCAGACTTGAGGGCGTAAATCGTCCCATTTCGCTCCTGTCTTGTCCTTTGCTTGGCAAAAAATTGATACTGTATCTTGAATTACCCTGAAAACAATGATAACTGAAGACAAGTTCATCAATTCTTCGAAGCCTAAATCGAAAGCCACTAAATTATTTTTCACATCGACCTAATGCACTGTTTAGCTCAGTTCGAACGGACTTAATTTGATGTCCTTCAATATCAGGACTGAAAGTAATCGGCAAATAGTCAAGATCACATGTGTTGAATCAGCTTCATTGCATTGATTCTATTTCGATATTTTCTTTTTGTTTATTTGTCATCGGTTCAACGGGTTAAAAATTTACCGGTCCGTTCCAAGTCATAGTTCGTAGTTAAATTTATACCATTGATCAACAAGACGCAGTGCCCGCTCTTTGGAACGTCTTGAGCAAGTTTTATACCTAATACCGTGCTCATTGACAAAAAAATCGTCAATTGAACGATAACAACCGCAAGAACACTGTTTTTAGTGAGCTACATGTTGACATAACTTCAAATATTTTAGGCATATCTGGAGTAAGATAGATTTTCAACAAATTGATGCAACGTGAACGCGAGGTTAATGGACATGGAAGTGAAAACATACCCTAGTAAACACATATCATGTGATAAAATGCAGGGCTTCTCGGCAAAACAGGGGGTTTCTCATTACGGTACAAGATGGAAGTTCACGACTTTCGATATATTTTCGTTAATTTTTCGCTTATTTTCGTCGTCTTGCGAAACCACCAAAGCACCCTCCGCGCCTCTAGACGGGAATAATCTCTTAAGACGGCAAAGATTGTCGCTAACATCTTCAAATTCTAGATGGGCGAAAGTGCCCAATTCCTACTTCGTACAGGTTACTCAGGAAATTTTTAGCAATGCCAAAATCACTGCTCATTATTACGACAAGTGTTGCTGGCAAAAATTTGGCTGTTAGCATAACATATCTAAGAGTCTCGATTGAAATTTGAGTCCACTTTTTGACGCTACAATAATACATCCTACCCCATGACTCTTAATCAAGATCGTGAAAGGCTTGAGACTTCGTAGGTAATTTTTCAAATACTTTTTCTATCTGCGGGGTGACGAAGAAATAAAGTAGACCCTCAGGGATTATTTTTAAGCCAGTACACATATGTCTCACGGCAGGCTGTATATATAGTTGTCATCACCTCAGCTGGGTCCCATCCATGATGAAGCTGCTGTGATATTAGCTTGGCGCTGTTTCAACATATGCATTTAGAGGATAACAAACGCGCCTTACAGGGTCATCCAGCCTCAGCAATGGATAACATAAGCAAGACTTCACATCAAACCCTCAGGTCATGTGCATCCTCAATTTTATCTACGAACGAGTCTGTCAGCTTTTTATAAAGAATAAATTACGTCAAATACAAAAGTAAGAATGCCACGCTCTTCTATCAACGAATATATGGTGAAAAATGTAGAATAAAACTCTAATAAATCCAAAATAAAATAAAGAGTGGAAAGTTAAGTCGCAATTTATTGTATTACTAATCTGCGTCTTCACGCTCTCAGAGTATAAAACCAACTCAAATTAATCTGGGGATGAGGATCGTCCTTATTCGAATTTAAAACGAACTTCTGAGAGGCTATCAAGTGTGGGCATGAGGAATTCAAAGTAAAAACAAAACTAAGTTATCATAATTTTTCGGAAGCTCATTACGATGAAGGCTTAAAAACTTACTCTTAATATTGGGATATGCGATGCCTCCCGATAAATTGTGTCAGAAATAGAATATTGTCACTAACCAAAAATTATCCTGGATTACCTGTATGCTACCATGCCAATGAATATGAGAAATAGTTCTGACAATTCCTCGCCAAGACACTACTGAAAGTCCACAGTTTAGACCCAAGCAGAGACATATTACTACGTCCCCATGACCAAAACCCAGAGTACGATGAAGATATAAGCAGTTCTCACCACCGGACTGAATATGGGAGATAAGTGTTAGGATCAAGAACAACGGGGGGCTCTGGATCTCACCTAGATAAAAATAAGCTGTGCATTCCCAGATAAAGGACACATTTCTTACATATCTTCCTCTAACACACATTCGTTTTACACATCTAAAACATACATTCATAAATATAACTGGTTCTATTTCTTATCTTTTATATTAAACTTCTAATTTTACATCTCATCCTACTTCACATTTTATTCTCAATTCATTCTAACAACTGACTTCCTACATATTAATAATTAACTTTTCTTCAATCATGATTCTTCTTTTCGGCCAAAACTTACGTTCTGGAAAATTGCAATATAATTTCCACTTTTGTCTCATTTCAGCATCGATTGAAATATATAATATAGTCTTTTTCATAAATTTTTTGGTTGAAGTGTGTGGAATTTTTACGTTTGTTCTTGACATGATTGCTTCTCGGAAGCCAGCTGAGAGATACTTATACATATGCAAAACAGAGGAAGCATATAGTGTGATAGTTTGAAAGCTAAAAGTATCTTTAAATGTTAACATCATGAAGTAGATGACCTGTTTAGCTTTGAGGTCTTTTTAAGAATTTTAACCCCAAGTCACGAAATTATTAGATTGATATGGTCACTCGGTATTGAGATTTGTATACTCTCCCTTTTAAGCGACTTCTGATTTACTGATGAGATCTTCATAAAGCAAAATTTCAGATATAATATATTTTAACTAAACGTTTAACAAAGAGCACCCTCTAAGTTTGTCTTATCAGGTCCTAATGTCGCCAGATAAATTTTCTCGTAAGTGACCTATAATACTTTTGAAGCATACATAAATGGCTTCATTTAGCCTTACCAGAAAATGACAAAATCGAAGCTTACATGTTATTGATAGCTCAGCCACATTTTCCGCCTTCTCCGATAGCCTATAATCTAGCCTCTGACTATAAAATTAAAAAAGATCTATATAAATCCATAACAGCAAGTCCAAGTCCGGGACTATGTAGTATGAATGATGGTTCTGGGGAATTTAATGGTGGTAGTTATCGAATAAGTCATAGGGACACTAACAGTATTTTGACGATTCAACTCGCAACGTTGTGTCCACTTACCGTAAAACCTGGTACGAATATCGAATTCAATGAGATAACTATTGACAAGTGCAGGTACGATGATTTCAATGAGTTCAACTGTAACGTTAACAGGAACAATCAATTTCTCGATGAAAAAACTTATAGCAAGGGGACAAATGTCGAGTTCTACTTTCACTGGACCTGGAGAGGTGGTGCTTGCTCCACCAAATCTCGGTGATATTTCAAGTATCTCTATAAGTGAAAATCAACAATGGTTCCTTGCTAGAGATGCTTTCCTAGCATGCACTCAGGAAATCATTGGAGATTACAAGAGACAAGGGATGGAAAAAGCTATCTTTAGTGGAGAAGGGCTCTTCGTTTACAAAATCAGTGGTAATGGACTAATCTTTATGTCAAGTTTTGGGGCTATTATTCGCAAAGATTTAGCTGAAGGAGAGAAATACATAGTTGATAACGGCCACTTATTGGCTTGGAATATGAAATACATGATAAGCCGAGTCTCTTCTGGTGGTATTATTTCTAATCTCTCGTCAAGAGAGGGCTTGGTGTGTATTTTTACCGGACCTGGAACTGTTTTCTTGCGATCAAGAAGTCCGGTATGTCTCGAAAAAAATTGTTTGTAATAAGCATTTTAATTTTATTTCCAGGGTGAATTTGGTAGGTATCTCAATAATTATGTTTCAAGCTCATAGATCACAAGAGATTAGAATTTTGGAGTGGAAGCATAATTGATTTAGTGAAATCGAGGGTGTCATTCAACATTTTGTGTTCGTTGATCATTGTAAATTAGACCTTTAACGATTATTATTAGGGAAATTTAATTTGCTCTCCCGCTTTGCATAATTCTGGACCGCTTGCATCTTTAAATTGTTTTTACATAATGCTTATTGTTGTGATGGGCGCGGCATCAATGTAATATAGGAAGATATTACGATGGGGGGTGACAGTCCAAGGTTAAACTTTTGTTTTATTCTGTCAGTGGTTAATGGAAGCGGGTGGCTATAGATGATTGATAACTCTGTGTGATTAATAAAGGGTAACTATTAACTTTAGGACTAATGACTATTGATACTAGTGATATGTGAGAGAATCAAAGGAGAGAAATTGGTTGTGATGACACTTTTAACTAATGATATGGGTATAGGCTAATGGTTGACGAACTGATCGTGTCTAGAATAATAGAAGACTAAACGTGAGGAACTTAGTTTCAGCAGAAAATGTTTTACTATATATACAACCTTACTCTCATGTTCTTTACCCACGTTAGTTATTCGTTGAGAAAATGTATTTTGTTGCTCAGGCATGATACGGCGTTCGGTGGTGATTGTCTTCCACTGGAAATCAGGGAGGGGCTCGTTGCCAGGCCGACATTTACTGGTAAAGGCGAATATTTTAATGAAAACAAAACTAGCGAAACCCGACAGAAGAGTTTGATGGGAAAATATTGTCTATTTTCTATCAAAAGAAGGGAAGATGAATTTCTACAAATTTAAATGAGTTTAATACTCTGTCGTCTCCATGTCCTTTGTTTCCCCTTTTGTTGTTTTAGGAAAAAGATACATTCTGATGTATAGGCCTCAACAGGTAAGTAAGCGAGTGAGGATAAGTGACCCTTGATTATCGATAGTCTCGCTTATGTTTAGCTAGTTCTCTACCCCTTTACAACCGCTAGTGTGTCACGCGTTTACAGGGGCCAAATAACATCACATCTCTTTCATTAAAGCTCATTCGTTAACATCAATTTTTTGCCTTGAATTTTATCTTTCCATTTCCAAATGTTATCCCTTAAATGCTGTTCGCAACGTAAAATTTTGTCTTGTCGTAAATAAATTACGTCAAGACATAATAGGAAATATTTGGTTAAAGACATATTCAAGACTTTCAAGTTAGCGAAAACAGTCATCTTTGGATTCAATGGATGAGTTCTTGTTCGAGATTAGAGAATAAAATCAAGCAGTAAGAGCTCAGTTTTTATCGAGATTTATCTTTGAGATTAATTGATATATTACTGGGGTAGTATCAAATCAATCAAACTGAAAAAAACGACTATATTTTCTATAATGGTCAATTGTCGGTCACCCTTGGCTCACAGTCAGAGAGATTAGGAAACGGCTCTTCTAAAAAGATGATTCTTAATGAGGCCATAAGTAATTTGGTCTTTTGGGCCAACTAGTTGAAATGGAAGATGTGCCAACGCTAACTTATAACGTTCTTGCGTTTGCGACAAAGGTGCACCGCTTAGCGGACTAGTTTGATGAACAGCATTCTCCAATGAATACTAAAGTTGCCGAGGGGTTGTTTGATGAACTAAATCAGAGCATCAGAAAGAAACAAGCCCAAGCAGCAACTTGGCTTTAATACAAAAATCAGTTGACAATGTATATCAACCACTACTATTTTTGTTATATAGAATTTAAACTTACACTGGACATATTCTTATGAATAAAAATTTGCTCATCAAGCTTAAAGTGTAACGGTCTTAAAGCAAGTTGATTTTCTCAAAGTACTCAGAGCTATATACAAAAGAAAATCTTGAAGTAAAGAAGGAAGAGATGTAAGAAGAATCGCATCACAAACCTGTCGCCTGGTGTAAATTAGGCTAAGGCCTAATACTCACGTGACTTTTCATAGTTAGTCTCTTATATTTTCATTTACTTAATTCATCATTTAGCAGCCTAAAAAAAATATGAACTCTAACAACTCTCAACCTACTCTTTATGACCCTGAATCACCTAACACCTACGACCCTTTTCAATCCCCAATTGATCATGCAGATCGTCCTCCGTCTGCTCAACACTGGAACCCCAAATTTCTCGATCTGGATGACCCAGGCCCTACTGACCGACTCTCATTACCCTACGAAGACCAAACTACGTCATCAGGACGAATTGAACAAGCCATTCTTACCAGCAAGGAAGCAGCTGATATTAGAAACACCGAAGCTAATCGGCTATTTGGGTCGATCGCAAATATGTTAGACCGACACTGCGCTTGTTACCCACAGATGCCAGTTCAAATGAGCAGCGCCCTGAAGAATTTCTGCGACGAGCTAGTGGAAGTAGCAACCAGACACTTCGATGCATATGTCCGAGATGTACCAGTGAATTCTCTTCCTAAGTCGTGCTCGCGTGAAAACTTGAACCCACCTGATACACGTCACGGAGCAAACCCCTCTAAAAGCTATGCTAACGCCACGAAGAGCAACAGTCTCAAGCCTCCCGCAAACACAAAAATCAACAATTCAAAAACATCAAAACCCCAACCATCAAAAGAGCAAACCGATGATAGATTATTTTTGCGTCTCCCTGAAGATAGCCCATTGCGCACTTACACTGGGTACGCCGTCCAGACGCTCATCAAAGCAAAACTTGGAGCAGACGGATCACTACTAGCAAGCGTCTTGCCAACAAAAACAGGCTTCGCCTTTTGCCCCAGCAGGGGTAATTGCACAGCTCTTAAAGGAAAACTCATTGAAGGAAATTTCTTCGCGAATGCTACAATAGAACAAGCATCTCCTTGGATATCATACCGAATCTCAAACGTCCCGCGCACCTATGGTGCTATAGATGACACCTTACAACACTGCCTCAAACCAGTCACACCCGATGCCATTTCTGCTGCATTAGCCGCCGCCGCCAGCTGTCCACCTGTCTCCGTAACCCCATCTCGAGATAATGAAGCAGAACCAAACTCCTCAGAAACCGCATGGGTAGTCCGCTTCTCTGACAATACAATTCGCCTCCCCCGCACACTTTATCTCTTTGGATGCAGAACAGCCGCACGCTTACTACCACGTCGTACAACGGTAGCCCAATGCACTCGCTGTTGGCTGTGGCATAACACCCGAGTCTGCTCGTCGTCTCCTCGCTGCCGACTATGTGGCTCCTCCCGTCACTTGGAATCCAATCACGCTAATTTATGCGCCGCTCAAGCTGGCCACATCTGCCCCCCAAAATGTATCCACTGTCATGGAGCACATCCTGCGGATGACCCCAAATGTTTACTTCGCCCCCATC
>QVIK01000650.1:0-29364 GCA_003957845.1 Oidium heveae | reverse complement strand
CTCCTCGTGTCGAGAGGTATGCTTCTATTTCGCCCATACGGTTGTATAATGTATCTCTTGCAGGAACAGAAGTGGGGCAGATTGCAAAGCCAGTTTTAATGATTTGTATCTCACGTATGAGGTTTTCCTTTAGAAAATTGTTTAGGTCCAACATCACAGCATACGGGGACATTGTTTGCGCTGGATGTCCTTCAGAAACTCGGACCAAAAGACGATAGTCTTCGACTCTTTTAGATGGTGGCCTTGTTGGGACAGTAAAGTTCATGGGCTTAGGAGGGAGTGGATGTTGGAGCTGAGGTAAAGGGGCTTCAGTAACTGCAGCGTAAGTAGATTTTGATTGCCGGGCTATATCTTTCGGGAGATTTGTAGTAGATACTGTGGCATTAGGCGCAACTCTCTCTTCTTTCGATTTCGCGTATGGAGGAGGAGGGCGGGGTGTGCCTTTGACATGGCGTTCAAAGTGACTTAGGGCAACAATATTTAAATCGGCTATGAAATCTTGAAATATTTTCTCAAGGTGCTTGGGGAGATTGCTACTACATTTAGCTTCATCGANGAGGAGGGCGGGGTGTGCCTTTGACATGGCGTTCAAAGTGACTTAGGGCAACAATATTTAAATCGGCTATGAAATCTTGAAATATTTTCTCAAGGTGCTTGGGGAGATTGCTACTACATTTAGCTTCATCGAGGATTTTGGCTATATTTACAAACAAAAGTTTGGCTTCTTGTGTTCTAGTTTCTGCTGCTAAAGTGGTTGAAAGCAGGATTTCTGTCAACGACTCTCTCCCGCTCAATGAGACAGGGCAGGTTGAAATAAAGGGAGGGGGGTATTGGGTAAGGGGAATGAAAGGAAGTTTATATGTAGAGTTTGTATTTTGGGTCATGATTTTGGTGTGACTTTTCAGGAGGAGAGATGTTGTACCCAATTATCATGCTGACTGTGCTGTCCTTCAGGCCCAGTCTCGTGATATTGAGCCTTAGGCTAGCTCTACCGAGCGACAGGTATATATAAATAAAAGTTATAATAAGTGGGGAAAGAGAAATAGGCGTTTGCAGGGCTAGTAGGAAGCTATATAGTACTTATGTCTCCCCTTTCACAATTTTTTAGTCCGTTGTAGTAAAAAATATATAAATTATTTAATAGCATAGTTCTTGAGCAGAGTACGACGACTACTGGTTCTTTAACAAGCGAGGTGATAAACCTCAATCGTTATTGATTATTTTTCCTTAAATATATCTCTACTTATAAGAGATAATTCATAAGACATATTTATTTCTCATCCATCTATTCTATTCTGAGTATAACTATCATGGTACCTATTACCCTGCTTGCTTACGTAGCCTTGTGATTATACCGTTATAGCCCCGCGCCTTGCTGTGCCCAATAGATTGCTATTGTGCCTATTTCCAAGTTTCAATCGCTTATTTCGTTATGAACGCAAAAAATATAACTATATGATAAGGATGGGCAACTGTGCGGGGAGGTAGCCCATTTAAAGGTACAGGCGGTCCTTAACAATTTAAGTTGAGCAAATTTTTTAGAATGTGCTTAACAAAGAGACGTTATCTTGCAATGATAATTGAACTGTTCGTGTAAAAAAATATATATATTTGTTTCTAAACATAATGATGATGATATTTTTTATTTTTTCTCCAAAACATAACATAATCTCAATCCCGATTAATCTTCAACACTCCCTCAAAAGCGAATTAGGAGTCACGAGTAAATCACTCACGGATAGTGATACGACATGGAAGTCCATCTTTCATGGGAAGGGTGAGACTACTCTTACTAACTCGATCGCAATCATCGAGTAGTTCAAAATTAAATTTGAGAATCATCGTAGCAATTACTTGCACAACCAAGTTTTCCGCCATGGTTTTGCCCACACAAATTCTTGGTCCTCCGTTAAAGACAGGAAACTCAAAAGCAGTTCGGGGCTTAAAGACATCGTCGTGGATCCATCTCTCGGGCCTGAAAGTCTCAGCATCTTCACCCCAAATCAGGGCTGATCTATTTATTGCCCATGTACACCAACAGACAACCATATTTTTATCCATGAGGGTTCCATCAGGGAGTATGGTTGGCTCTTGGCATTCTTTAATTTCCAGTGGGACAGGTGGGAAAAGTCGCAAAGTCTCATAAAACACAGCCATTATATAAGGCAAATCTGAAGGCCTGAAGATAGATGTATCCAAAACCCGAGTTTCAGGGTTTGATGATTTATATTCATGAACGAGTTGCTCTACATAATCCCGGGCCTTCTTCATCTGGGCAGGATTTCTTATAAGAAGATACAGAGTCCACGAAAGAGCTTGGCCAGTGGTATCTCTACCTGGTAAATGTAAGTTGGTTGCTCACATAGAGATCAGCTGACTTGCTCACCTGCTGATAGATAAGCGAGAGCTGCATCTGCGACAACTTTCTCATCTTTTATTTCATCAATGAGTGAGTTGATCAGTGTTCCACATGAAGAGCCGAAACTATTCTCGGGCTGTAATTGATTATTTCCTTCGGATTTTCTTTGTTGGATAACATTTGAGACAATACAAGTGCCAAACGACATAATTTCGTTAATAGCTTTTTTGAATTTTTTTCTTGAGAAAATTTCAGTTACCCTCCAAAGAGGATTCTTGAATCTAGCTTCAGTGAAGCCAGAGGCGAAATCAAAAGCTACAGAGAAGGGATCTGCGTGATGTATCTCCATCTAACGTTATGAGTTTTGTTATTAATTGGGCTCCAGGATGAGTTTCCATTAAAATTTACTGACATAGGTTACTTACATTATAGGCTAATCTACCCATTAATAGAGTAGTTAACTCGTGAAAAGTAATATCAAGGTCAACAATTGAATTTTGTGACGATTCAAGACTCTCAACAGCCTGTTGTAAATATCGAGGGAGAGCCAAGTCCGTGAGAACCTTCATGTTAGCTTTGTTAAGGAATTTCAAACCAGCTCTTCGTTGGATCTTCCATAGCTCATTGTCTGCATTAATAATTCCATTACCTATACTTATTAGAATGAAACTATTTTGAACACATTTTGAAGAAGGATCTTAATTGCCTTTAAAAGGCTAAACATACCAAATAAGTCCCATGATCTCTCCTTAAAGAAAGAGCCTTTAGCGAAAAGACTTTCGTTTTTGAGCACAAACTCAAGATTTCTAGGGTCATTAAGAGCAACACAAGCGGGGAGACCGGGCAATGAAATGGTGAAAGTTTCGAATCCAAACAGTTTTTCACAGTTTACAAACCAGGAAAACAGTTCATGTCTATCTCTTAGAAAGACAAGTCCATGTCCAAGCAAGGGTAAGGTATCAGGCGCACTTCTAAAGTTCTAGATCAGCTACTACTATTTCTATTTCTATGTATTTTTTACAAACAATAGATGAACGATTTCAATTTAAATAAAAGAAGAAAATGATCAGATTTACCTTAAAGGTTTTCCATGTCTTTTTACTATTCTATTTCTTGCTCGGTACCACAGGATGAGTGCAATGAGCACGACTATAGGTACGATGGACGTAGTTGGGGACAGAGGAAGGGAAACCATAAGCGCATTAGTCTCAAATTTACTTAACATTTTAAATTATGCATCCAATTGAGACTCTTGAAAGTGGAGAGCAAAAAACCTTAAAATGCTTGGGGGAAAGGTCAGAGCAGAGTTACGGCGACTGTTTCTTCTATCAGTGATATAAAAAAAATAAAGTTGTTTTGTTATCGAAGAATCTCTTGAGTATAATGAGAGTTTTCTTGGAGGAAGAAAGTGCTACATCCTTTATATTTTTTAGAAACAGGCTGCTATTATTTTGAAAGTTGATTATTGACTTTATGCATTTTCCAAAAAAAGTGGGCTACTTAGTCAAATAAATAACCCCCAGTAAAGTTATTTTACTCTCCAAAGATTTTTTCATTACGTGAAGAAGTGACGTAAAGTTTTACCCGTTGACACAACCTGCACAAAAAAATAACAAAGAAGATAATAAGATTTATATTCGTAGGAAAGGATGAAAAAACAGTCTGATTTTTTGAGAGCATTACCTTGAATTTAGTCAAAAAAGAAGAGACGAGAGATGAACCTGATCGATCTTGAGCCTTAAAACGATGATCAGAAATTGCTGTGCGTAATAATGATTGCAATTCTTTTTTAATTCCCTAGTTGTGAGAAATTAATGATGAAATTACTTATGAATCGATTTTTTTAAAAATTAAAAAAACGTTTCGACTATTTCAATCTTGGATATAAGTTATCGAGCCTAGATAGTAAGTCGCAGGAAAGAACTCTTTATCAGAATAAAATGAAGAATCAAGGCAGGAGAACTTCTCTCCCGTGGGCGTTATAGTCGAAAACTATAGGTGCAAATCGGAAGCCATTCGAGAGCGCGCAGTATTCGAAAAGATACTACTTTATAGCCACAAAAGCAGTTTTCCCATTGTCGGGGTGATTTTGAGAAATAAAACAGAAGAAAAAATAGTCTTAATAGAAGGAGAGCAAGTGGAGGAGCTTGTGACGGGGTATTCTCGTGGCACTGCATCATTTTTGGGTGATTGGGGGGGGGGGGGGGGGTGATATGTCGGATTGTTTGGTTGGTGTTTTGGGGGCTTGTAGCGTGTGTGACGTGGACTTTACAGCGCAGCTCGGGACTAAGCCATTTAGGGCATTTACACAAAGTCAAAATTAATACCGATATAGTTAATGCACAGCTTCCTTGAAAATAAATTACGGAGCCTGAGACCCTGTCATTATCTTTCCATATTTATTCTCCTATATAGAGAATATTCCTCGTGTACAGCTAGACCAGGAAAATTGCCGTTGGGACTATTCTATTCGACTGGCTGAATGTATGAGTGGGATTACTTTTTCATATGCATTGGGCAGACTGTGAGCTGTGAGGCTGCAGCGTGCGTGCTTCAAGGGTAATAGATAGCTTTTGTTGCTAGGCCAGGAATGGACTAGTAAAAAAAAAGCCAAATGTAATTTAAGCTCTCTTGGTCTATAAATAAATTCATTTGGGTCATGTGACTATTTTCGGGTCCTGAACGCTCTGGCGCGAAACTTCATATACTGAGAGTCCGATTACACGAATGACAATCAACACTTGTAACTTTTAGGTATAAATATAGAGCTGTGCATGTGAGTGCCTTTGTATGAAGTGTTCTTGGAGAGAGTACAGAAGCAAATAAAAAAATTCACAAGAGTTGATGCTTAATCAGGTGAAGCGGTGGCCGGTGAGGAGTCAGGACGAGGCCCATTTCAGATTTTCAATCGAGCATGGCGTTAATGGGATACATATTTTTATTATAGAATTACCAATTACTTCTTTACATTTATATAACACATGTTAATGACGATTTCTATTGGCAGGACGATCTGATACTAACTAGCCAAACTAATTAATGCTTGTTGGCCGACAAGAGATAGGACGGATAGGGCGGGTGATCCCGATAGCCCCCTGTATCGCCCCTTTTGGTGAATCTTTTCCTAAAATGAAGGCGATAAGGCCAGCCTAACCCAAAATACTAGAGGGACAACATCAAGTTTACTTCGCAATCAAAAGGACCCTGTTAAAACGATAAGTATTTGAATCTTATTTATGTTGCCTAGTCAACAGACTAGCAAACAAATATTTGAAATGATGAACTCATAATTGTAAAAACAATATTGTCAAATTATTGGTGGCTGATACTATTCCGACCCTTAAAAAAAATGTAACTCGCATAGACATATGCGTGTAGGCAGGGGTGAGATGTCGATCAAATGTAAGACTAGAAAGCCGGTGAGAAATGCAATCAATCGAATTGGGTATCTTCAATTTCTCGAAGTCAGAAGTTCCTCTCACCAATACACAACCATATATTTCCCATCTTCCATTATCAGTTTACCATCACCGCATAAATATACTTCCTCAAAACTTACAATGGAAAATTTTGGTAACAATAACTCCCTTTCACGAATAGACGAATCTTACTTTTTGATGGATCCTGCTACCTCTGAACCCCTCTTGTAGGATGCTGTAGCGCACCAATTAACTGATTGATAAGAAAAGTTAGTTCTATTCAACTCCCAATGGTATCTCGTTTCGGGCCTAGTTTTCCTGCTAAACTGCAACAAACAAATTATCATTCTAAGTCTTATGTGGAGTCTATTATCACTGTCCTAATTCAATTATTAATGAAAATCCAGTATTTACCAGCCTCACATGGCACATAATTATAGTTCCGTAGGTTGAAGGTTACCACTCTTTGAGAGTTAAGATTCAAATATTCCTACCGAATGCTTTAATTTAACCCACTGCAACTACTGAGCAAAAATTAGAGAAATAAATAGTTCCACCCTAAAAGGAATTGAGCCTTCTCTGATCACTGATCGAGTAATAGTAAGTCGTAGTTTTGAAACTTCGAAAGAGGATCTAGTCAAAATTCAAATTACTTTGGATCTAGGAGTGTCGGTGGCAAGGATTGCGGAGCAGTTTGGATTCACTAAGCGGCAAATCTATTATGTCCGAAGTCATGGTTCGGAGTCTGGGAGGAAGAGGTGCGGGAGAAAACTAGCTGTTAGAGCAGTTATTGAGAAATGGTAACCGTAAGGAAATGGTGGGAGAATATATGTATTTCATGTATCTATGTAAAGCTATCTATCTTCATTGCTCTCTCGAATGTCCACTACATACCGAGATTCTATACGTTGACCGTATCCCAGCTAGTCCATAAAGGGTCTAGTGTCTTATGATTTTACTAGATAACGTGACACTAGCAGTATCAGAGGAAAAGGCTCAGGAATTGGTGAGCTGGCTACACAGCAATCCACAATATCACCACACACCCTTCCGCATGTTACCAAACCTCGCCCCAGAATTGGGTCTCAACAAATTTGGGAAGAGAGCGATTCGAACTGCGTTCAAATCGCAAGGATATGAACGAAGATTATCGAAGAAAATGGGATTCCTATATAGGCCGGAATACTAGCAAAAGCGTCCGGTGATTGATTGTATTGAGTGCTTTTAATTGGTCTTTTCAGAGACTATCTGAGCAAATGTTTTCTGATGAAGTTTGGAGCCTACAAAATAAAATATGGGAAATTTAAGAACACACAGACGAACCTTATTTAAAAATAAAATAAATAACTTATATTAAGCTCGTTCACTTGATAATGGATTCAAGAGAATACAAAATCCCATCAGATAAGAGTAGATCTTCAACCTCACAACTTGTACTTGTATTTACAAAATTCTGTCATGCTTCTCAATTACACAAAATTCATGACGTCGACTACGCCAACTTTGAATCTAAATTGAGAAACCCATCTTAGTGTTTAAGCTGGCGGGCGGTATTTCATCGAAGCCAAATAACACTGTTCTAATACAGACTCCATCATTCAAAATGTTTTCGAGCCAGCATATCTACAATACTTTTATTGCTTCCCACGGATGTATATTATTTCAGACAAGAAAGTGATATAAAATCTATGGAAAAATACAATAGATAAATATTAAATTGGTCAAAAAGGTAATTGTCAGGTATTTTCCACGTCTCCGAAGTTAACAGGACTGATAGAAATCATGAACAGCTTTTTTCTTTCACCGAGTCAACATTTTGCCATGGAATCAAATGTCGAAGGGGTTGTACGTCACCCTGCATTGGAAGCGACTTCTTGTCTGGATTCGAATTGTCTGGGCTAGTTGTCGGATTTTTGAAAGTTGAGAAACTTCTTGCGTCAAAATAACGTTTTTAACTTGATGATCCTCTTAACAATCCATGTCCGGATGTGAAAAAAGAAAGTTATGAAATAATCGTACATTGGAAAGGTAATTTTAGCGCACAATTACCCCAGTGAAAATCTGCATACCACTAGTAAGCGTAGTCTTAATCCTTGTTTTCAGGCCAAACTGCCGGGTAAAAATCTATGTGAATTACTTTTTTTTGGGGATCGGGATAGTAGAGCATGGGCCAGTCAGAATACACTATGCTCATCCCCAGGGTATTCGAAGCAACCTATATTTGAGATCGCTTCAGGGGTATACCCCTGAAGATGTGTTTTGGCCTTAGGCTCTAGGCAGAGATTTGCACCAGGAATTTTTCATTTCGCCATAGTTCAGCACCGGTTTTTAAGTTTTCTCTTCTCTTTCTGAGAACATCTCCGACCAAACTACTCCAGCTTCGAGTTTACTATGCACTATACCTACGGTATTCGAAGCAACCTATACGTGCGATTGTGAAACGATCATATGAGTCTTATTCGGACCATACCAGAAAGAAGTCGGGCTGTTATAAATGCTTGTGGTGAATCTACTAGATTCTTGTCATCTTTAATTGTGTATTTTGTTGACATAGAAAAAAATTCGCTTAATGTTACAAATTAGGTTTAAAGCCTATAATAGAAATAAAAATAGACTTGTGCTTCGAATTTTCCGACCAATTTTTGCCATATAAATTTTGGAGTTCTACGTGGAAATCATGTATAAATTAGGCTAGACTGGAAATTTTACACACCTTAAATCCCAGTCTTAATTCATGCGGTGCTTCGAATTCTGTGGGCATAGTGCACACGGAGCCACATCCACCCGTATGAGGATTCTGAAGCGAATCCTAAAATATGACAGAGTAGCAATCACGGAATTTTACATGAGTTATGTAATTACGGAAGTATGCATAAGTTGGGTTCTTAGTCAAAACATAGCGATTACTTTTCGGAGTTTTAGAAGACTACTATTGACAACCAATGTTGTAGGAAATAATAAAAGAGAGAGAATAGTCTTGAGAATGAAAACCAAGTTACACTTTAGTCTCAAGCTCTATACAATTAAGTTGTAGTTTGGAGCCACGAGACAACCTCTAACTTGATCAATATTTTACTATTTTTTAAATATACTACGTGCACTTATAATCTCACGTACGTTTATTTTCTTTTTTGTTTTTCTTTTTTTTTTTTTTCTATAAATGCTTACCCATGGCTAGCGCTTTTTAAGCGCGAGATCGTAATACGCAATATATCATAGAGCTGCGCCCAATTTATTAGTCTGCACAACTTATCCACCAATAATCACCCTCTGATAACCAAACAATATTCAATTAGGGTATAATCAGGGGATTCTGGAGTGAATCACAATGTAGCAATTACGGAGTTATACATGAGTCAGGCATGTGTTTAAAACCTAGCGATATCTTTTTTTTTTTTTTTTTTTCCGGAGTTTATGGGGCAATCAGTGTTGTTGTATGTAATACTAAATGAGACAGAATAGTCGAGAAAATGGAAAGCAAAATACACTTTGGTCTTAAGCTCTACGCGATTACATTGTAGTTCGGAGCCACGAGGCAACCCGTAACTAGATCAATATATTAATACTTTTTCAATATACTACCTGCACTTATAACCTCATAGTGATTAATTGAACGTTAATCTGGACTTTAAAATTCGATGGTCATGTGACTATTATAGCTTAGTCATACGTTAATCATCATTCTTTTTTTTTTTTTTTTCAAATTTAACATCCTGAAATCCCAACTTTATTATAATGCCTCCAAATCTAAATTATGTACTATTAAAAAGCAAAATAGCTTATCTCATGAATTTTAGCTTCATCTACTCTTTTGGGGGCTGTAATCAGTGGCAATTAAGTTATGGTTGTAGAAATGCGTGACCGCGAAATCAAATGTTTTTTTTTTTTTTTTTTTCGTAACGTCTTTATCCTATAGACATATCTTGCCAAATCGATCTAAGTTTTTGAACAGAAAATCGTTCGAATATCAGTTGATAAATTTATTAATTTTAATTCCAAATATTTAACGGTGGTATATAAAAGCCAAGTGCGAATTCGGACAAGCTCGAGAACTATGCCAAGAAATAATCTGTATTTATTTATGGTATTACACAGGAAAGAGACAATATAACTATATACAATGAGGGAAAACGGTTGGTGATTCCCATCTGAGATTGATATTTCTAATCGGGATGCACTTATCTGAGTGATCCAGCATGTTCGAACAAGTGTGTCCAATTTGAGAGACACTTGTCGTGAGTCATCTGGCCTAGCTCTATATGTCCTTTTCATCACAAAGCAAACGTCCCTTAATGCACCCTGGAAATATTTGCACTCACGTGAATGATTGACAAAAACAATCCAAAAATTGTAGTTAGCGTGCGATAAATAAAGCGGACCCATGTAAAAAACAATCTAACTTATTATGAAATAAACTATAGGGTAAGCTGCATGTATTCAAGTTACTTGAAGAATTTATCCATTAATTACTACAGCACTAACAAACTACTTAACAGCATATTTCCAAAAAAAAAAAAAAGGTCTTAAGATTTTCATCATGTTCTCTTGGAGGGGAAGCTGTTTAGAAGTGATAATTCCATCTACTATGGTAGAATGTTGCTTCAAACTCTTGGATTTTTTTATCATGTTATTAGATCTCTTAATGGAACTCTGGCTCGTACTAAGTCAACTATACATTTATCTAGCTACATGCTACATGCTACTTAATACTTGTATATTACACTACGGAGATGAATCAATAGTTTAAAGCTACAACTATTATTAGGAAGCACCAGTAATCAGCTATAAAGAGTAAAGTCCCTTTTCAGAAGGTATTTACACCTCCTAATCTTATAGTAAGCTCTTTTGGAAGCTTTACGGTATATGAGCTCCTTTCAACTTAAAAAAACCTTCTAGCAAGATGTCTATAACTAGCCGACGTCTCCGGCACATTTCAATCCCTCTTTAATTGTCGGATTTCACACAGTAAATTCGGTCATTTAAAACAATTTGTCTACTTTAAAAATATACCACGAGAAAATTCACGTTACTAATTTTTTTCTGCTCTCCTAGTAAACTTGCAATAGCTAGTTTGATTGATATGCTATCGTCGACATCGATTTCTTGGTCTCATCATTACTTAGGATCAGCGATTCTTTGTTTTCGTCCTACGATTCAACAACATTTGCCTCTACAGAGTCGTCATCAGATCCAGAACTATTGAGACTAGGATCATCGTCGAATATTTCATCCCTATTTTTAGTGAGTATATCACTGCCTTACATCCTTTGTTCTGGGCGGAGACTAAGTTGCTTTCCAACCCAGAATGGCCAACGTCTTTTACGACGGACCTCCAAGAAGAACAGTATGAGATTCGAAAGGTCCTCAAAGCAAAATAGGGTATGTTTACAAAGAAGATATTGACTTAGTAGTAGTGTATTGTATGCGCATGTCTTCTGAATTGGATCGGTGTAGTACTCCAGCAAACTCTGTGGCTCAACCTTTGTGCCCCGCGAAATTTTCTATTGCTTCTTAAATTCTTTCCTCCAAGCTGTCTTGGCCAGTCAGTGACTGTTGCTGAGACTAGCAGATATTCGTTCGAGCATTTATGGCATCAGACGTGGAAAAAGAACTCAACAAACCAAATCAATTCTGGGACAATTTTATCTATGAAGATTCATGCTTGACGACCCGCCAATGAGGCTCAATTATCATTTTCGTTTTAAGGACTCGCATCTTTTCAAGATTTGCTGACCAAACCCAAAGTTGTATTATCTGGTAACTGGAACTTTGTCTTTGAGTTTAGAAACTCTCAGTAGTTGACAAATTTTACTAGCTGTATTTATTAAGTATCTATCTCTAGTATACTCAAGAGATTTTTCGGACAGTTGATTATTAACGTAAGCAATTTGGTTTGTATGAAGTAAAACCACAAACAATTGACGAGCGTCAGGATCTACCCTAATCTTAATCTACTGGTGTAGTGAAATCTTTCCATTTGGCACTGATCGCGAAGGCTTATTTTCTCAGAGTCCTCGTTCCAAACAGTATCCTGACAGCAGTGAAAGACATATGAAGGAGTGGATGCCTTTTCAGTATTTGCTTGTCGGAAGCGGTGGCAACCTGCCTTCCGGTTAAAGCCAACACGTTCACAAGTTGCTTGATTCAGATGACTCAAATCAACATTGCCATTTCTCTACAGGAATTTTCCGGAAAATACAGGATGTTGGTCGAAGTCAAAAGTGTAATGAAAATCAAGCAATTTGGTTTAGCTCTAATAGAATCAAAGTGACATTGTAATAGGAAATCGGATCAAGATGGTAAAAACTCACAACATGACTCCATTTTTTGGTTTCATTTATGAGGCTGGCCCATTGGTCCAACTCGGAAAGATCGTGCTTCTTTGTATCCTACTTGCTGTGCTTCTTACACGACTTTATTCTCCTACATTGTCCATCGAATGTTTCATTGCTTCCATCAATAATGCAACCGTACTTTGAGCAATACATAATTGCCGCCTACAATGTAAAAAGACGGGTTGTGGTTCCGGATAATGCTGCCAGGAATAGATGAGAGCTGAGAAACACGATACTTGTGGGAAGTAAACTATGTAGATATAAAATCAATAGATGAGGATCCCAATTACGAATTACGTGGATCTATAAATAAGATGTTAGTCATCTGTAATAACGATTACTAACCACATATGTATTAGTCATCATATAAATTGTATATATTATATTTCATAGATAGATTGTAGGGGGAGACATATAGATTTACAGACTTGGAAATACTCACGAAGAGCTTGATATTACACATTTAGTAATATCACGAGCTCCGAGTCATTCTAGTCAGTATATCTAGGAAACCTCATAGAGATCGCGATATGATGATAATCTTTGATTCGGTTGCATATAAATTCGCGTTTTCTCTATATTATTGCACAATTCCGAACTAAGATATTGTTAATGCTAGGGCTAAATTATGAGTTCTAAAATTAAGCATGGGTGTGTAAAATTGGCCAAGGTGTGAGGCAAGGAAATGCTAGAAACCTCACGTGATTGCAAATATTTCCAGGGTGCATTGTGGTTCCTCTAAAAAAGTCGATCAATTTGGGTCTCCTCTTTCTTTTGCGTATTAGTGAAACCCCGGAGGCCAAGAAAGGGGAAGGAGCGGGTGAGCTTCGGTGCGACCTTAGCCTCTATTTAGAAGTCCATGTCATATCTAGAAGGGATCCAAACCAAAAACACTAATAGCATTACCTAGTTTCGATCCAGGGACCTCCGGGTTATGAGCCCGGCGCGCTTCCGCTGCGCCATAATGCTTTCGGTGAAAGAGTCCGAATTTCTTCATATATAAATACAATATGAATATCTATTTAGATTCAAGACTGGTAAAGTTGGTCGGGCTCGAGCTTTAACACTAAGCATGTCCAAGTCGTTCGCATCTCTTAAGCCTCAATGGTATTATTTAGGATGACTATATAAATTTTTATTTTTTTTTTTGAGTTGAGTTGATCTCGTGTTTCCCACACTCGTTCAACTTGGCCAATCCTCGCTATCAGTAAGATGCTTGAGTCCAGCTCCCGTATTCAGCAGAGCTCTAGTTTTCTAACAGGCTCCTGAAGCAACCCATCTTTTGTGAAAGTTCCATAAAGTTAACGAGACATTTTAGCCCGAGCGATTGACTAATAAATGCCCCCCATGNTATATATATATATATATATATATATATATATATATATATATATATATATATATATATATATATATATATATATATATATATATATATATATATATATATATATATATATATATATATATATATATATATATATATATATATATATATATATATATATATATATATATATATATATATATATATATATATATATATATATATATATATATATATATATATATATATATATATATATATATATATGTGGAGATTCACCAGAACATAGTGTTTTATGATTTTGGTCTGGCCTTTTGGTCAAGTGGTGATGTATCTATCTCGTGCATCATGTAGGATGGCAAACCTTAGCCTGTAACGCCTTGCTCCTTGCTTTTTGCCCCTCTTTTTACATGCCGCTTCTGACAGGTGGTATATTCTCGACATCGAACAAAATGTGTAGGTGAAGTTTCATGTCCGCAGCCAGATCCATGTTTATGATCTAAGTGATAAAAATAACTGTAGTAGTTCGAAAAGTCTCCGTGACCTGTTCTAACTGCTGAGAGTTTACATAATAGCCGCCGAGGAAGAGCTAATTCTGATGGTTTCTTTTGGCGCATTTATAGGTCTTAATCATGATACCGAGCTGGACAGGTCTTAAACCATCACTCATCTACTAGGTTCTGGCGGTGTTGGTACATCATACGACGTATATACGCTAGAGTGATATAGCCTGGTTGAGTTTGGCGGGGGAAGTTTCTGTAATACCGAACGTGCTGCAATAAAATATTAAACTCTCGAGGCATCGAGTGGTATGAATCCTCATCACACGCACCTGAGCAGAACGGTATCGCTGAAAGGAATGTCGGTATAGTAACTGAAAAGATGCGTGCGCTCAATCTTCCATCAGGGTTGCCACTTCGTCTATAGCCAATCATCCTATCAGCTTCCATCAATATCCTTAAAATTACTCCTAAAAAGTGCAGCACAAAACTCAAAATACCACGCTGTCTTTTACCGAATACTGATTAACAAAACCCTCTATTCGTTCGGCTGCCGTGCTTTCCGGTTGGACCCCAGCAATAACAAATTCAAACAGAAAGTGTCAGATAAGTGGGCTGACATCTTGGTAAAATGTGTTGATTGATATAGAAGTCAAAAAGATTAGCTATATTAAGAGAACTGGAGGGGACTTAAAAAGGCTTAGGAGGTAACCTCAAATTGGTATTGTAGACAAAGAACTAAGCGTGAAGAATCTATCTACAGCGAGCTATACTCTAATATATTTATATATATACAGTATTTTAAATATTGACTAATATGCCCTTGCTCGAACTATACAAGTTGAACACTCGTTAAGGAATGGATATAGAAGTCTTAGGAAAGGTAAAAGTGGGAGTTGCGTGAGCCAAAAAATAGAATAGAGCATAAAGCTAAAATTAGAATTATGTGCCGGTAAAAATAGATGTTTGTTTTTTTCTTAGCGAGAGCTGACAAGAACTGCCAGAAAGCTAGTGAAGGCATATATGTTGGCACCGAATTCACAGGAGGCCATATTATCCTAAGCCCCAAAACCAATAGAACTGTTATTGGACGTGATTTCCGTATGCATAAAAAACTCTTTTCCTTTCAAATTACAACTTCTTGCCATTCGTAATAACAATTCAAACTCAATCGAGGCGGCACTACGTGGACCCAAAGCAAAAGAATGGGACATGGCTATGAGCAATGAAATTGAAAATGTAAATCGCAACAAAGTATGGACTTTAATACCCTGCACCGAAGCTAATGGAAAAGTAATGACCGGCAAATGGACTTTAAGAGAAACGCCAAACGGTCAACCCAAAGCTAGATGGTGCGCACGTGGTTTTGCAGAGCCATTTGTCGATCAAACATATGCCGATGTTCTCCCAGTCACAACTATGCATATGCTACTGGCATTAGCCGCTACTAACAAACTTTTTATTCAACATGATGTTGATATTACAGCCGCATTTCTACATGCAGAGATCGATCGTCCACTATTCATAGACCTGGAACTGTATTCTTTTAGTCAAACAATGCTTAGAGGGTTTCTTCAAGGTTAGCACTCTGGTATGCTCTAATTGAAGCTGCAATACGAGCTTCTTTTACTGTAAGCTGATGAGTAATGTCTGAAGTTGTAGGCTATCTGTCTGTTTGTTCCTCCATCGTGAACTGTTTCCTTACCCTTCCGTCATTCTCTTGTATTGCCCTGATTGCTTATTTTTGGCCACATAATCCACGGGTATCAGTATAAATATCTTCAGTGATTTTATTTTGCATCTTTCTGGGCCAATCAGCTGCACCTGATGTAATTGATCTAAAATTTTCAGTTAGAAGCTCGTCTATTATTACTGATGATTCCTGGTCAACTTACTTCCTAGATGTGGAAGAGCTTTCAGTAGAGATTATAACAAAGTCAAGGTTACTTTCCCTGTTATTATCAGAGTTGTCTATAGATTTATCCCTAAGAGGTGCAATCGAAGCAGAAAGTTCCCAATAGGAAAGATTTTTAATAGTTGAGCTTAGGGCCTGATTTGCTTTTTTTGGTCGTCCCTTTTTGTTAGTGAGGACAAGAGGCTCAAAGAGGCAGTGTCCTAGACCTGATGAATCGGCGTTTGTCAAAGGCGTATCGGTTCGATTAAACCACCAATATTGATTGATCTCATCAATTGAGATATAAAAGTCCCCTCGTCGAAGCGAGGTCTCAAATCATGCTTGCATGGAAGACCCATGCAGGATCTGAAAAGTCTTGTGCATGGAATGCTCTCGTCGTAATCATGTGCTTGGGCGAGTTTTATTTGGTTTTGGATGTGATCGAGAGCAGTATGAGTAACCAAACTCATCACCCGAGAAAAATACTCTTTCCGGACCCAGTGGGTACCCTCTGTTTGGCTGCTGCTAAAGCATATATGTACAATCTAAAAGAATTACGTCAGGATTTTGTTGCAATAGAGTCAGACTTTTCGGATGGATGAAAAAAAAGATTTCGAATGTGTGACTGTCCGTTTATCTGATGGACTTCCACTTGATGATGAAACTTTTCTCCAGTTCTATTTCCATATTCATCAAAAGCTAGTAGTAAGGCTTCAGAGGGTAGTTGGCTGTTAAGTTTTTCCTATCTCCATTGAAAACGTTCGTTCCAGACATCTTGATCAAGTACCTTGAGTTGTTGTTGTCGTAACACTGTATGAATCTGTCTAGAGTCCAACTTAGCAGCAGAAAGATCACGAATCTGCTGTTTCACCCCTCATTTCGTCGCCTCAAGACAGTGTGTAAAAGAGCTGAAACTGATGGTTCATGGTTGTGGTTTTCTGCTGAAATAGTAAGTTGCCAGCCATCACTAGTTCGGCAAACATTTGCTCGCCAAGGACAGTCAGTTTTTCGAGAACCCGAGGCGCAATTTGTAGCCAAGAACTTAGGTTTTCCGTGCCTATCGCAGGCAATTATATATCGTCGCAAATTTTAGGGGACCTTCTTATCATAAATAGCCTGAAGTTTTACAACGGCATAGCCTTCTGCAGCGGCAAAGGTGTTAATAGGTTTAAATGCAGCTTCGAAGTTTCAAAAAGTTCTTCTTTGAGGTTGTTAAGAGGCATAGTTGTGAAATTAAGTCTCAATAATTAATGGAATGAAAGAGATGATTTAACTGGGGATTTCGTGGCGTGTTTAGATGAGTGAGTAATTTGAAAGAGCAATGGGCGATAATTATTGGTCAAGTTGCAATTAATTATTATCAAATATACAATAAATCTCTGTTGTACGGGAAACCAAAATAAAGAAATCTAGCACTGATTGGTAGACGGAGGGTTGGCGGTTGGCGTGCAGACAATCTACAAGAAAATTACTCTTTTTAGGGGGTTAGAGGATTAGTTCAGCCCTTTTTTTTTTTGCACACAAATATATATACTTATACCCCATAATTATCTAATTGCATTGATCGACGTAAAATATTCATCATCTGACTTTACCGTGCTTACTCATCCTGCTTAAATACTCTTTTTATTAAGAGACCTCATTTGTTGACACCAGTTTTTCTTATTTTGACACCAGCGGGGATGAGGTGTATATACTTCCCACATTTTTTAAGCTCATTATATTAGTTACTGTAGTAACTCAAAAAGCTTATATTGCGTGTAAATAAACTTTGTTGACAACATTCCTACCAAATAAATAGCACACACTTGTTACCTTTGGTAACGTATTAAATTAATCAACTCTGAGTGATTTCAGGAAAGATAGAAAAATTCATATATAATCTTCTCAAATTCTAAGCTTTTACAATTGAAAAGCAGGTATTTCCCTTATAATATATGAGGTTTGTTAACTCTATTATTCATAGAAATGATACTATTAGCACAAAATTTTAAATATAGGCTCATATATATTATAAAGCAATAAATAATAGCTATGAAATCTGATCAATCGACTCTCAATAAGATAAATAATATTTCTGAGAGCGATAAAGACCAACAATTATTTTCGCTAGATGCTCCTCCTTTTTCTGAACTTCACGGTGGTCCAGACGACGTTATGGATGCATTAAATGCTCATGTGATGCTGCATGGCTATTCTCTTGTCAAAAGACGTACCAAATCACACGACACCCCGCGAATTGGAATTAAGGTTGAAGTTATGACTAATAGATGTTCGAAAGGTGGCAAAATACAACCCTCTAATGCTAAGAAGCGAAAGCATGGAGTTTCAAAAATGAACGAGTGCCTCTTTACTATGACTGCACGAGAAGACAAGGGCATCTGAAAAAAAATAGGCTGTAAAAATCATAATCATAGTACTCTTGATGTCACTACCCATATCGCTCATAGGAAAAGAGTCATGACGATGGAAAAAACTCTGTAAAATTCAAGATGCTACGAAGAGTGGCGTTAGGCCACGCTAAATATTCAACCAAATCGGGTAGGAAGATCCAAGCTGTATATTTCAGCTTGCTGATATTTACAACAAGAAGGTAGAGCTTCGTGCGGCGGAGCTTAAAAACTTTACACTCACACAATTTCTCACTCTAACATTGAAAGAGCGAACGCATTGGTTCCATGCCCTTGAGAAAAATCCAGTAACACATCAGATAACTCAGCTTTTCATGGCCTATCTTCCTACTTCTTTTGAACTTCTAGCGGATAATTACGAACTCCTTATATTGGATTACACTTACAAGACGAATCGCTACAATATGCAATTGATGGATATTGTGGGACCAACTTGTCTAGGGACTAAATTTACGGTTGGTATTTGTTTCCTCTCGGGTGAAACCCAGGAGGACTATGAGTGGGCTTCAAATTAAGGTTTAAAGAAGTTGTACCTGTTTGGGTAATAGATCATGACTTAGCATTAATTAAAGCAATTAAACGTCTTCATCCTCAAACTAGTGTCTTTCTCTGTACCTGGGATATCAATATGGATATCAGGGCTTTTGTCTCTAAGGTTTTACCCCGAATAGAGCTAGTTGATAATCGTCTTGAGGATTGGAAATGTGTTATCTATAGTGAAACTGTAGATGATTATATTGAAAACTGAAATAAATTTGTTCATAAATATTCTGGGTAATTATTTTTTTGAACTCCTAAAAATTAAAATGCTAACTAAGATTGTAGACTACAATCTGTAGAAGAGATCAACACTGTAGCTTTGAATGACCTAAATCTGGCAACAAACTAGAAAAAAATATTATTATATCTACAAAAGGCCTGGCTCCAGCCTTGGAGTTGTAATTTTGTCAAATATTATACCAATTGAGTATTCTATCTTGAGACCACGACAACCCAACGGGCTGAGAGCGCTCATAGAGCTTTAAAAGCGCAACTAGGCCTCGCAACAGGCGATCTTTTCACAGTGGTTATGTAACAGGTCAGGTAATAGAAGCAATGGGCTTTCAGTTAAATGATGGTAAATTAATAATCTAATTATGGTTTACAGAACTACATACACGCTAAGTATTTATGTTTCTGTCAGAGGCATCTCTAGTCATAACCATTAGAAGTTCATTCCGTCGAGTATCTTCGAGAATATTCCGATAGTTTCTACATGGGTATCTCAGCTGATCTATCTTTGGCTGCCTTATTACTATTAGGCCGCGAAGAAGATTCCAAGATGTCTCATAGTTTTGAACCTCCTCGATTCTTCTAACAATTCTGAGGCATACGCTAGAAAGCGTATGCTACAGGTTTTAATCGGCTAATCAGCCGTTACAGGTTAACTTCAATGAACTTCTGTTAAAAAAATAAGTTGATTTACTGGCAGTAGAAGCTTGCTATAGCTAAGAATGTCGTAGCTCATGAGCATCGGATAGCCATATTCCGCAAACTTTTAACTCATGTGCCTACATATGGCCTTTAGAAAGTACTCAAGCATTACAAAATGGTAGTAGATAGTGAGAGTCCCGGAGCCTACCCGTTGAAAGTATGTAATGGAGTCTTTTCTAAGACTACGGGTCTTCTTTGTAGCCACCGAGTTGACGAGCTTCAACGGAGTGGCCAGATGTTACAGCTTCAAGACCTTCATCCTCATTGGCGGCATTCAAAGCCAGATTCAAGCTCTAGCTCTATTCGAGAAAATGACAACATTCACATTGATAACCACGTGAATTCTGAGGCACATAAGACTAAAATTATTGAAGCCGGAGATATTAGAACTCAGGATGAGTGACACGAGGATATATTAAGGGTGGAAGAATCTGCAATGATAAAAGGGAAGGGTCGACCAAAAGGGTCACTCAGTAAAAAGAGGCAGTTAATATTTGAAAATAGTACCCATCGTAAACCCTCTTCATTTGAGATTGCCCAAGAAAATCAATGGAATAGGATGTCTTCATTAGACAACAATTCAACAAACGGTCTAGATATCCACATAATTCGACAAAGAAATCGTGGAGGATGAAGAGGATTTCGTGGGGAAAATGTCTGCTTCTCAATGGCAGGAGTACCTGATCATATGTGTTACGGTTTAACTGTGCGATAAACTTAGGTGGATACCTAAGCCCTTTGCCGGGTCAACTGTATTTCCTGTTGCCACTAGCAACGTATCTTGCGACATGAGATTATATATGTTAGATTTATAGATTTTTAGAATACATCATAAAACAAAGAGATAATCCTAGGTCTTAAAAATTCATATTTGATTTGACTTCACTTGATATTATAGGCAGGCTCAAAGTTAAACTTTGAGCCTTCCTAATTTATTATTTAGTTGGCAGCTAATGTATGTATATAATTTACGCCTGTTAATTATGATATTTAGCGCGTTTTTACCAAAAATACTATGTGCGCATTAATTAATCAGCCAACCAGCAATTTATTTACCTTCCAACTGCGACTAAATCCGGGTGTCAAAAGAAGAAAACCGGTTGTCAGCAAATGAGGTCTCTTTTTTTAAGGTAATGTCTTGACTAAAGCGGAGGATTTTTTCAAGAATAAAAGGGTCGAAGGTACTTCGTTAAATTACCGAACTAATAGTTCCTGTTCAAGTCTCAGCTCAGGCATTGATGTCCGGCCTGAGGCACTTTTGATAATCATGAAATATTTTGTTTTTCTCTTCAATTAAGTGTCATGAGTGTTTGTATGATACTGATTCAACTCAACAATTGAGTTTGACTTCTGTCAACGCAGTCACAAATAATCAGATGACTCAAAATTATAATCTAATGCTTGCTCAATTCGTGAAAATAAGAGAAATGATCCTCGCTGAAAGATCCAGTAGGATAATCAGGTAGAATTCAAAGAAAGAAATATTTAATCTAACAAATCAAAACCGAGGTCTTCATCACATGCTGTTTTAAATCTTTCCAGCAAGCAATTCTGGTAAATATCCAACAGAAACCCAAACATATTCCCCTCCCTTGACTATTCTAGTATCAAAAGTCTTTTGCTCGTCCAAACCATCTTTAATCCCAAAGTTGTTACAGAAAACCAACACTTTTACAAAAAGAAAAAAAAGGAATATATCCTTGGGAACATCTCCAGTCTACATATTACTTATTCTTAACATTGGCTTGTCACCTTTAAAATATGCTCTCAAAGTGGCGTTTAGGGAGGCTCAAAACTCACTTCCTTTACCATCAGAAACGGAGCATAAATTTGTGAACTCTAACAATAAATACAAAGTAAAAAATCCGTTACCTATTTATAAGCATGTTAAGAAGGAATAACTTTGGCTAAAATGAAAGCGGGCATTCTGCACGCGTTTATCCGTACTCACGCCGACTCTAGTGACGATTTTGCGTTTAAAGCATCAAGTTGCTCCTGTGAACAAAGAGGTGGCACAAATTTCTCATTAATAAAACAGCCGGAATGAAATTTCGGATTAAACATGTTGATTGTTACCTGACTCGTAGGTGTGCTCCCATGGAAAGTGAGGTTACTCTCCTCAGTTCTCTGAATAGTCCAAAGTTGAGTATCAGTTGGTAAGATGAATGGCTGAAGGAACTCTGGGTTGTGCAAATTTATTGTTGACGTATATAAGTCCATGGGACTTTCGTTACTCTTTAAAAACTCATTCGTTTGCAAATTATTCGTTAATAGACCTGTATTATTGGTAGAGTTTTCATTTTCATGACTTGAATCAAATATATGATTTAAGTGAGATATCGGATTTTCTTCCAGGATTTGAGGATTGTCAAGAGGAGAGCCCCTGATGCCTCCAAATCTGTTGCCACTCATAGAGCACGCCTCGAAGTCATGCGAAGTTAATTCTTTCTGCTTTTGATGACATTTAGCTGGTTTTTTTTTCTCGACATTACGTTTCAAGGCTGTTCAGTTTATTAGAATATCATATCTCCGAGTAGCAGATGCGAAAACCTACACTTTTTATGTTTCCCTGTGGGTGAAGAAGCTGCTGGATGACAAGTATTTTCAAGCTGCTTTTCAATATGTCTATCTTCTAAATGAGTATTTGGGGTTGATAAATTTGTGAAATTGTTTTTTTCATTTTCTTGCTCATGGTCTTTCAAAGGCGTTTCCCAAAGTTTCTGATCGAATGATGGGTCAAGAATTCCAGACAAGTCTTGAGTTACAGCTGGTTCCATCGAAGATAAATCTCTGAAGATGTCATCGGTTGGTTCATTACAAAACGTGTAGTTATTATAAGGAGCATCTATGGAAGGATTGACAATATCAGAGGATAGAAAGATGTTTGAAGATGAGTTTGGTGTTAGTAATTGCGTATTTATGCTACTGTTCATACCATTGAATGTCAAAAAGGGATCATCTTCCCTAGTCCCATGAAATGAGTGTAGCATACTATCTGCACTACTTCTTCTCGTGGGTAAACATACGTTGGAATCTTGTGAAATAATTTCAAAGGCTCCAGGGAAGTAATTTAAAGCATCCTGGGTCTCAGTCATAGGTTCAGAAGAAAGACTGTTCAAAAGGTCTTTAGCTGCAGACCCAAGATCTTCCAAATTTTCATAGTTCATAAATGAGGTAGTGCTTTCATCTTCATGCAATTGCTGATGCGAAGTTTGAAAAGATGTCAATGGCAAAGACAGATGACAAGATAGTGGGTCCTGTTGAATTTGATATGGAGTTAGCTGTGGTGATATAGAAAGTCTATTTTGCCGCTTTAGAAATTGTTCTTTGAGCCTTTTCTGCGACATAATTCCTTCTTGGATATCAAACGGCACTGGCATGCTATTTTTGAAAATTCGAAACTGTGATCCCATAGTGGCAGATACTGTGTGTTTTTTATTTATATGACATGGGATTCCAGGTCTGTATTAAAGAAATATAGATGTAAGTGAATGAGATGGTAACTTTTGTGTTTTGGAGAAATTTGTAAGGACTTACGATGGCTGCTTGTTTCTAAGAACATACCGAATACTGGCAGCTTTGACATCTCTATGTCTTGGATTATTACTTGCTAAGTAATCACTGATCTCAGGCTCCGAAAATCTTTTAACATACTTCAACATGAAGATATTGTCAATATCATGTTGCTTCCACTTTCCTGAAGCCCTCATTGTTCTTTTTTTTTTTTTTTTTTTTTTTTTTTTCTATTTTTTGTTTTATTGGAAAAAAAACTTTATGTTTATCTGGGAAAGGGAGAGGGGAGCTGGTGAAAGGATATAGAAGTAAAAGAAGAAATCGGTACCGTGTGAAAAATTTACGAAATATAATGGGGAAGGAAAAATGGTTAATAAGAGAAAACAGGCCTTTTTTTTATTATTTATTTTTATTCTCTCTATCTTAGTTACTGTTTAGTAATTGTCTCTTTTGATTTCATGTGCATTTGTTCAGAGGTGAGTTCGTTATCTCTTGAAGCGAGGCAAATATATAGTCGACACGGTTCACTCCTAGACCTGCGAACATGGCGCAAGCTATTCCGCCCGGGGCGAACAAAACAACCGCATGCTGGTCAAAATCAATTAATTCCACTCTCGTCGCCGCCTCAATGAAGTCATTGAAGTGTCGACTTTAACGTCTCTTGTCTAGATCGAGTTTTTCTAGGCTTTCAGTTTTTTGGCCCGCTTCCTTCGAGCCGGCTCCCGGACAACGCCTCATGTCAGAATGAATTGCAAGAACTGATAGAATACCCATCGCTTGAGCTATTCTACACAACATCTTGTTTATCAATAGCATCATCTACACCCCATTGTCTTGCAAGTTTCTTTGAACTGGCACGAAACTCTTACCCGTTGAAGTCACCTCTCGAGCTATAGGAACGATGTATGTGGCCTACTTGCTTCTATGAGGGGTAACATTCATTTTTGGAGAGAGGGGAGGAGATGTGGGGGCAAAAGTGCCTTGTTATCAATATCATGCTCTTTTGTAGGAACTACCAGCTACTTGACAGGCAACTTCCCCCCCTTCAAAATAAAGTCAATACCTTACAATAACTATGATAGAGAGGCACCCTTAATATCCATCCATAGAACCTTCCATCGTCTGTTCAGGCCCTCTATTCTCTTGGGACCTGTTTCATGTTATGATGCCTCTATCTTGAAAAGCGCTGAATAGAATGATACTCCCCTTTTTTGGTAAATGTTTCTCTTGTCATATCTTAAATTTGTCCATTCTTTGTTAATCTTTTCCCTTTTTTTGTGAATAGTTAATTCTCTGATATTAAGCCTACTTTGATTATTCAATCTGAGGCAAAACTATATTCTCACATACCTTATTATCAAGCTCTCTATCCCTTTCCTCCTTCTTCAACGGGGTAGCTTTCAAATTGGCATATTAATCTGTTGGTTGATTTCAGAGTCAACTTCAATGATATCTTGCAATCAAATTTCGAACGTACTTATTAGGGATTCGGATGTCGATTCTAGGACTGGTTTGAAACTATGGATAGAAGGTAAAGAAAAATTTTGGCTCTTAAGCATGGTCGTCTTGGGAAGCTCTAATTTTCGAGTACCTCTGCTGTTTTCCAGTGAACATCATGGTGGCTCTCGAAAATCAACTCAGCTGATGTGCATTGAACCAAAAATTTACATTTTGATACTTGTATTGTTGATCACGAAGTTTTGTTTACTAAAGTGATCAGTATTTCTCTACGTATGATCGGTGTCCAGATTCTAGACTAGCTCTTCATATGAGACTTTCTTATATCCAACTGTTTGCGGTGCAAGAAACTATACTATCCGCAATTTTGTATTACTATTGAAATCAGCATTTAAATCGAATTCCGTCTGCCGGTAAAGAAGTCAGATAATTTGTAACATAAATTATTCCTAAGCCAGTATTTTTATGCACGAAAGGCGTGGAACAGATTTTAAAAAAGGGAGATATCAATATCTACAAAAGCATTTTTCTTCTCTTTTTACTTCTGTGATATATGTTGTTCCTGTCTTTCTTATGATCCAGATATATTGTCCGGAAAGAATTTTCGTCAAACCAACCCTGATTTCCTGAGTTTTACCTTATTTTGGCTTTCTCCTACCAATTGGGAAAGTCAAGCATTGGCGAAGGCGTGTGAGTCTATGTTCTGGTCTTATCAGTATTTCTTTTTGTGAATAACCTAGTATCATCAATCAGCTTAACGCTGATAGGGTAGATATATGTCACGTGGTATTTTCAAGATTATTGATCAAATTTAATCATGGATGGTAGGTCAATCGTCTGTTGTGTCCACTCCAGAGCGTCGCCACACAGTCGTTTCAATGTGGAAACTTTCAGAGTTATTCTGCGATCCAGTCCAGTCATCATCTTGAGATAACCCTAGATCAACGTTAACAGTTTGGAAGTGTCTCGAAAGTAATTGTCTCTTTAGCTCTTGGGAAAGCTCAGCAGTATATTTGTCACGGAGCGGTATCGAAACTAGGAGACGTGAATTAGTGTTTTTTTTTAGAAAGAAATTGATTGTATTAGCAAGAGCAAGAGGATGAAAGTCATCGTAGAGAGGATCTGCCGCCAAAATAAGCTAATTCAGTCAGTGATTAACTGCCTAATATACTTAACTGGCCACGCAAAACAAACCTCAAAATCTTTGGGCTCAGCAAATGCTTTCTCTGGTTTCCTCCAATCAAGAACCTCGGAAGTGACTGAACCATTAGAGACTTTGGAGATGGTGTCATGATTCATTTGGATATTGTAGCAAAGATTTTCTTGAATATCCTCAAGATCTGTCGAGAGGACCGAGACACCCCAAACTGCGGCAGTCACCATGCCAAGTAAACCTGTTCCTGAGCCCACTTGACTTGGGATTAGCTATGAAAAGTCTTCATAATGGAAAAATATCGTAAAAAATTTGTCATATTGGGTTTTTGTGACAAATTTCAAAGTACTTGGGTTTACAGCGTAAAAAAATATATGTTTAAAAACGACATACGTTCAAGAACCCGAATCTTCCGTTGACGTGCAATATGATCAATAGGCTTCTTTGAGCTACCAAGCGGACCGAGTAGGTGCAAAAAGTAATTACGTCCAAGTTGACCAATTTGTTTTGAAATAACAAAAGACGTAGCCCAAGTTTTAAGACCCAAATTATCACCAGTCAATGATGGTTCGCGAAGCATAATTTCAAATTCCGAGTGAAGGTCGCTTGAAGGAATAGTCCATTTTCGATTCATCTCTGGCATAGCTATTGATCATGTAAGTTTGAATAATCAAGCTCACGAAAATTTAACCTGCTCAATTTCCGGTTGAAAAGTGCCTTTTTTTTAAAAAAATAATGATAATCACAACTCTCTCTTGCCAACTGAATTTTTTTTCACCAGAAACTTTTTATGAAGCTTTTTTCTTTTTATCAAAAAAAAAAAAAAAATCCAGACATACCAGTCCGGCCACATTTTTCAGCAATACGTTTACTTGCCAGATCATAGACGAAATCTCTCTCATTTGCTGACAGCCAATTTAGGTCGCTTTTTATCACACGCATGGGGAAATTCAGATCGTTTTCAGGACTAGATACAGAATTACTATTTTCTTCCGAACATGTCTCATTCTTGCTAAGATTCCCGTGCTCTAGGGCAGAGATAATTTGATTGTAATCAGGTTGATTGGCTAAATTAATAGGTTTGTTTATTATCACCATCTTGGTTTTGTTTTTTTTTTTTCTGTTTTATATAAAAAAAAATATTGAAAAATTGAAAAAATAAAATTTATATGAAATGTCAAAATGTATTTGGTTAATTTGGCAATATCGTAAGATTGAGTAAAAACGAAGATTTATATTTATTCAGATTCCCTTTTTCCTGTTTTGAGGGAAGTGGGCTTAATAAAAATAATAAAGTGAGAAAAAATTTGTGTTTTCGATTATACAGTCCATTGGGTCCACTTGGGGGAAATTCAAAAATTAACTATGTTTTTTTTTTTCCTTTCAAACGAAAATCGGCATGGATTTCCAACACGACTGTTCAGAGTTGGTATTTTAGGCGAATAAAAATTTGTATATTGAGTTTTCGTCAATCTGCAACAATTACTCAGCAAAAACCACATCAAAAATTTCAGAATGACTTCTTATCAAGACTTCCATTGTATTACCACCATTGATATTTGTTCAATCTTATTTCCAAAAAATTTAGAGAGCTATCGCATGAATTATGATATCTTAAAATTAAATTCTAGAGAGAAAGAACGTTGAGAAATAGCATTTACAGGCTTTCAGAGATGATAATGTTTATTTTAAAAAAAAACAACCCTTTTCTCAACTGTCGTTGCTACTTCATTATAGTCCTTTTTAACGCTGAGAAAATTCACCGAATTAGATATTTGATACATCATTAATTATTATAATTTTAACTTACAATTGTAGACGGAATAATCGTAAAGTCGGGCTTCGAAATGACGATGCTGAATTTTTTTGGTGTTTTTATCATTTATTTGCTGAGTAATAATTCCCGCGAGGGACGAGAAATTAATATACGAGTTTACCATTACAAAACTTTTATTCGGTCACTGATTCCAACTCTGAACGGCCCTATTACGATTAATCAGACTAGAATTTCTGAAAAGTCGTATACTAATTTTGCACACAAACCCGTTTTTTTTTTCAACCCCTGTAAAACGTGAATTTCATCCTATTTTTTCATGAAAAGTTCAATTTATATTAATACTCACACTCAAAGCCCACATTTAAAGTTGGTATTACTATTTTTGTGTCAGATTGGGATTTAATGTATGTCTTTTTTTTTTTACAATATACGAAGGAAAGCGAAAGTTATGAAGAAAACAAAAAGCAGTGATTTTTCTGCTCGCAGAAACAGAATAGAAAAGCTAGTTTCTCTTCTAAAGCACCTTTACACCTTCTAAAAACTATATAGTAAAGTATGAAAATGAATGCGACAACTGTATCAACTAGAATTAAACTAATTGAACAAGAACTGATGATAATATGGCAATTAATGTTGGAACATGTTGTGAAATTATGACTTTGATGGGGCATTTGATTTTAAATCATGCATGAAATTCACGTGTTATAGTGATTTAAAAAACGGGGTTGTGTGCAAAAGTAGTATACGACTTTTCAGAAATTCTAGTCTAACTACCCCTAATTCGTTCGTTACCAAAACTTCAGGTCAGCCAGATTGCTATTGTAAGTGGACTTTGATATACAAGTATCTTGCTTCTTTTCAGGAAGTTCAGAAGTAGACGAAAGGCAATGTATTTAAAAGTTAATTATCTCATTTTTATGAGTAGAAATCGAATCATACATTTTAGTCTCAAGCTTATTGACTGTTATAGATCCATAGAATCTCGCGTAGAAGTTGAGCCACGAGACATCCTTTGATTAACACCACAAAAGTATATATAATCTGAGGATAGAGGAGTCTCAAGCCTGTCCAAGAATCTAGTTATTCGCGAATGAATTAGAATTAGGGTAGAAAACATTATAGGTTTGTTCAGAGTTGGAACCCGAATAATTATAAAATTTTATATTGCTGAAATTGTATATTGACTAGACTTTCCACGTGGGGATTAATCAGCAGATGAACGAAAAAAAATCATCAAAATTTCAGTATTATCAATTTGAAGCCCAACATCTCGCTCAATCCATGTATTATTAATACAAAAAAATCATTAAAAATATTACAGTATCAAATTTCTAATTTGCTGAATTTTTTTCAGCTCAAAAAAAGAAAACTTTGATGTAGCAACTGCTTTTTAAGAATGGTGTGTTTTTCAAACAAACATCGTCTTCTTTGAAGGCCTATAAATGACATTTCTCAAACTTATTTCTCCCTATAAACTCGATAAAGTGGTACAAAAATAAATACGATAGTAGTCCAATCTTTTAGCAATGAGATTGAATAAAAATTGATGGTGATACAACGATGGAAGTCTGGATAAAATGTTAAAGTGAAAATTTTGATGTGGTTTTTGCTGAGTAATCCCTCCCGGGTAAGGATAAAACAATATAAAAATTTAATGGAAAGCAGCTAACCTCTTTTTAGATAGAAAATCAAACAGAAAAAAGATGAACTATATAGGAACACCATCCGAACTCCATCGAAACCTG
>QVIK01000649.1:0-29409 GCA_003957845.1 Oidium heveae | reverse complement strand
ACAATACTTTGAAACTCCATTTTTTCCTGACTTCCATAGCCTTGACGCCGAGCTCTACGATATGAGTTTGCAGCCATCCAACATTCAACACCCCACCAAGGGGATCCGTAAATTCCGAGACTTTTTCCGAGGACAGGCTCCAAAAAGCGCAGTATGAATTAATTCTATTATTGAGTTCGATTCAATTTCGACGTCGTCTTTCGAGGAGAGGAGAGGAGAGGTGGGCTGACGTCTTTTCCAAGGAGTTGTAGGAAGAGATCCTTGTCTAGAGAATCATATCGTAGTTTGTTGAGGCTCCGAGTGTTTCTGCTGCAGCGTAAAGTGGTAACGAGTGTTACATGGTCGGATGTAGTATGAAGCTCAGTGCGTATTTCGCACGTCACATTAATATCTAGACAAAGGGCAAGATTTAAGTTACTCCCGCGGTCGTATGTTGGCACATCGGTTGGATTGAGAAGTTTGAGGCCCTTACTGTCATACCAATCGATGAAACCGGAGCAGGACCTTTGGACATGAGAGACTTTTGAGTCCCACATTGGGTGTCGTAAATTAAAATCTCCCCCAATAAAGAAGGGCGTATCTGTACAATCGAGGAGAATAGATAATCCAACTCCAGCTTCAATTGACCCAGTTGGGGCATTATAAATATTCTAGAATGGTAATCTTGTGTAGTTCCTGCCGGTGATAACTAACTTGATTAAATCTCTTGAAAGGTCACTCGCTACTTGGAATGGTTTTAGTCCAGACTTTTTACGAATGTAGGTGAATACTCTAGGTTGAGAGTGCCAAGATGTTAATGGAGAAAAGGCCTCGAAGTCAGGGTGTGTTTTAGATTTTCTGTTAGTAAGATTTGAGTGAATCCACGGTTCTTGTATCAGTAGAATATCGATTTTACTTTCTGAAGCAAAAAATAGAGCTATATTGTGGGCCGATGAACATTTTCTTACGTTGACTTGCATTATGAGAAGGGGATCTTCTCTGTGTTGACTGTGCCTCCTAACCATTAGTGTTGTGAGGGGGTTCCTTCTGCCTCCAAGGCACCACCTGGAGATGGCGATGGCGATGGGGACGAGCTCTCAGCTTTATGTTTGTTATTTTTAACAGATTCTCTTTTGCCTGCGGCTCTGATGTGCTTTAATTGGGTGCCTGTTGGACGTACGAATACACCATTCTTGCGACATGATCGGGCAGGGCACGAAGGTTCATATGAACAATGAGGTCCTAGGCAATTGAGACATTTCGGCGTTCTATCGCAAGGTTTACTATGTGCATCCGCACCGCATCTTTGGCATTTTATTGTCCGAGCACATGTTCTGGTGGCATGAAAGCCATGGCATTTCTTGCATACTATAATCTGACTTCGCTTACGAATTCTTTGAATGGAGACTGTCTCCCCGAAAATACGAAGTCTTGCTGGGAATCTTCCTGCTTTCGAATCAGTTACACAAATTCTGATGTGTCCGTTTGGATTCTCATTTTGGAACCGCTTAGTCCAGCTCATCTCTCTTATCGGTTTAACATCATTGACATAAGCTAACTCTTCTTGCAAGAGACCGTCCATTGGGTCATAAAAATCATCGAGATCTTTTATCCTTTTTTGAATAGGGCCAATGACAAAAGTAGTCCAAGATTCTTGACGTTCTACGAAAGCATTTCCAAATCTATCTTCTATCGCCTTCTTAGCTTGAAGAATGGTAGCAGCCTTGGCGGGTGTTGGTGCAAGAATAGCAATACCCGAGGGAACTATCCAGGCATCTGTAACCAGCGAGCTATCAGGTACTAGCTTTTGTATAGCCTGTCGAAGTTCAAATGAGCCACTCTTACGTGCTTCATGGTCTGGATTAAGTCGAATCATTATACGTTTATCCTCCTTACTTTGCCCTTGTGAGGGGGAGGCTTTTAATGTTTGTCTTTTAATATTTAAAACCTTTGGTCCTGATGACTGAAATTTAGCCTTTTCAGCCCATGTATTTTGGGATGATTGATTATGGATGGATGTATGTTTGGGTGCGCTGCAATAGACACGCTCCCCGCGCATCGCACGAGAGGCTCCGTCTGCAAGAAGTGCGAGGAAGTCCGCTCCAACTCCTGGATATTGAATCTCAAGATTTTTCAAATAGTCATTGGTCAGATCTAACAGGCCTTTGATTGATTCTATGTGACTTGCCGTGCCGTGCTGGCTCTCGTCACTTGAGTTATGCGACATTCTTGGGGTTCCTGCATCGTTTCCTGCTTGAGCGATTCTAGAAAGTAAAGGAAAATCTTCTTCTGGGGATCAACTCTCTGGATTTTTATTGTTTCTTTGGTTTGCCAATGATTCCATACTATCATCTGAGTCAAAATTAAGGTCGGCAGATCTATACTCCTCTCTGAGCATTTTCTCGTTGGCAACGCCTTTTTTTGAAGGCATCCCCTGAGGCTAGTAGCAGGTGAGTTTTCGTAGCCGTAGCACGAGATGTTCTACCTGACATAGGTTTCGGTTTCGAGACGCGATTCCCAGCGTCTGGAGGCTCTGAGGAGAGCGCACGCTTGGAGACCAGGGGCGGCGCCATAATCTTGCCTTCTAGGAAGAAAGCAAGATTGAGTTAAAAAAAGGGTATTATTGAATTTTTATCGATTTTGAACGACCGTACAGAGGGATTACGTGAGTATGAAAGACTTGTGTTTTAATTGAAGCATACATAGACGAGCCTTTTATTTAGTAATAAAATGAATAATTCACATCAAGCTTTATCACTTGATAAGAATTATTCTTTTTATTACTAAATAGAAGGCTCGTCTATGTATGCTTCAATTTCCCAAATTAAATCTTGCAAGATTCGATATCTTTAAGAAAAAATTATCCGTGGGACTTCCTACCCTTTGCTCTTGCTCAGGGGGAAGGGGGGTGGAACGGTAATCACGAGTCTTACTGGTTAAAACTTGCCGCGTGCACTTTGGGAAAAGATCTGCCAAAGGGGGCGATACTGGATGATGCAAACATCATCTCAGGTCGTGACTTATCGATATCACTCACTTAATTAATTCGATTGTTGATTCTGTATTTCCAATGGGGGACTATCAATGCAATGAAAAAGAAGAAAGTCTCAATGAATTGCAGATGGATACCAAAACAACTGAAGTTGCAAGTTTCAAGGATTTTCTAGACTTATCAAAATATACTTATTCCTCTAAAGATACCAACGAACATGAAAGTACCAAAATAACGTGGAAAATAAGCGATCACCTAGCAAACTCACATAGCCCGAAAAAAGCTACCTTTAGAGAACATCTGATCTTGTCCAAGAGCAGCAGCTTAGGAAAGCGTAAGCACCAAAATTTGTCGTGTTCTGTCTTTCCCAGTAAAAAACGATGCCAATCTACCATTATTGGCGATACTAGTAGATATACATCATCATCAACATCATCTAAATATGCTAGTTTTCCAGAATTACGTGATATACTAGCACCCAATCTTATCTGCATATTCATAGGGCTTAACCCAGGACTCACAACGTCTATATCTGGTCACGCTTATGCACACCCATCAAATCTATTTTGGAAACTATTACACTCTAGTGGATGTACACCTCGTCTTTGTCATGCAATAGAAGATGCTGAACTCCCCAACTTGTTTGCCTTGGGTAATACAAATATTGTATCTCGGCCAAGTCGTAATAGTAAGGAGCTAGTGAGAGCTGAATTGGATGCTGGTGTAAGCGCTCTCGAGGATAAGATCAGGATGTTTAAACCTGAAGCTGTCTGCATTGTTGGAAAAAGTATTTGGGAGAGTATATGGAGAACTAAACATGGCAGGAATATTAGCAAGTGTTTATTCCACTATGGTTGGCAAGACGAATGCGAGCGGATGGGCGTTGAAAAAGGGAAGGATTCAAGCTGGAGGGGTGCAAAAGTCTTTGTTGCCTGTAGCACAAGTGGTTTAGCAGCCAATTTAAAAATAATAGAAAAAGAAAAAATTTGGAGAGAGCTCGGTATTTGGGTAGAGGAAACAAGAAAGCTGCGCAGCAAAAAATTCAAAAAGTAGTTATGAATAAATGAAAAGAACAAAAATTGACCAACTGAAGAATTTAAAGTGCTCTTATCCATGTGCATTGGGTAAATAATTCTTTCTGTATCATCTGATTATAGCAATACAGTTTATCTGTGAAAGATTGAACGGTTTAAAATGCAATAAAAGCCGGATACATCACGACCTTAACTTCTCCAAAAAGAAACTCGAAAAGTATTAGTGGAAAGATGAGAAGATATTTTGTTGTTTACTTGAAAGCTTGATGCTGAAGAAAACCATGAAAAAATTTTCATCTACAATAAAGTTGATTTGCATAATCTTACACACTTTTTGTTCTCAGTTACGGTCTAGCCTTCGCCTCAAATTCCTTGTCTTTCGCATGAGCTTCTTGTATTTGTGCTTTTTCATTTTTAACTTTCGCTGCCTTTTTACACTGATAGCTTGCTTTTCTGATTCGGTAGTTTTTATCACTCTATATTGCGCTAGTTGTGTCTTCATCCCTCCAGGTGGACGATTTGGCATTTCGTATTGCTCTTCTGCTGTAAGAGGGGAATGTTGAGCTGTAAAAGTTACATCGCCATTAGAATCGATTGATTCTTCAACTGTTAGCACAGCTGTATATATCCTATACCGATTTTCTTGGGCTTCTGTATTTCCTGTGCCTAGTGTTGTAATAATGCTTAGGGGCTTCGGAGGCTGTGGAGGATTGAATGGGGCATATTTGCCAGACATAAAGTATTGAGGGGTTCCAAGAATCTGATTGACGTGAAGGTGGTTAATCTCAGGGCTCTGAAAAATGCTTTCAGTTTTTCCGGGATTAGATTCATCTAATCCTGCCCACTGATCTTGCTGCGAGTCGGAGTTAAAACTATCGAGACTTTCTCTCATTGTATTAAAACTATCCAATGTGCTTGATAAAGCCAATATAACTTCTTGAGATTTACTACTTCTTATTCTAGGAGTAAATATAGAAGCAAAGGCTTCATCTGTAACTGGTTGAGGGAAACCATTGGTAATTGAGATAGGCCGATGCAAGGAGAAGAAGGCCGCTGGTCCAAGTACTTGAGAATTTAATTAGCTATCGGAATAGTATTTTGTTTGATAGATCTCACAACTAGGCGTTATATGTTGTGTACTAGGTACACTAGGGAGATTAAATACGGTTTGATTCTTGCTCCCAAGTATATTCTTAGATGTTGAGCTCTTCGCTTTGTTCTTAGTTGCGAGAGGTTTTGCTTCGACATTAGATGTCTCAGTGGGTGATGAAGCTACAGGCCGACCTTCCGCCACTTCTTTTGATCCATTGGTAGGGCTAGGAGGTTTCGAAGAGGAAGCCCTCTTCTGATTATATAGGACACATGAGGGGATGTTGTTGGATGCTACGACTCTTGATAGATTTACAGGAATTTTTGAGGTTTTGGAAATAGAATGCACCTTTAGCGCTACCCTTTGAATCGATGAAGAGATCATTTGAGAAACTTATGAGACGCCAGCTCCTAGATGGATGGTATGTTTTGTAGCAAAGCGGAGATACGGTCATATGGCACCGAGGCGGCTTGGCGGAGATGTTGGTACCTCTACGACATATTATGTCATCAAGCACCGAGATAAATTGCAAATTTGAATGCTCGCATAATTCATAAATAGAGTCATGAATTACAAACAAATGTCTTCTTCCTACGATACTGATTACTGAACTCATTAGTACAATATGATCATATTCTGTGTTCTGTGACAACATATTCCACCGCTATCCTGGCCAACTTTTAACGCTGGTCAGTTTTTTGCTACAATTATCTCGTGCCATTTTATGTCATCACAACATCATTAGAAGGTATTTCAGTTGAAAGCTTTCAACCAAAAATCAATGCGCTTCATGTAGTCACACTCGATAAAATTGACTTTAAGTTATCGTTAGAGCTAACTAGCCTATTTTTCGCCCCCCCCCCACCCCCCCCCCCTTTATTTTACCAATTCGTCGGTTTTTGCCCCATCTTTTTTAATCAGAGTTTACTCTTCCCACATTTTATCAAAATGAAAACTTCTGAGACAGTAATTGAATTAGCTACTCGGGACCAAAGTGGTGGTGTTTTTAATAGTCTAAATGCCGCAACAAAGGCGTATGCTGCGCCTCGAACCACATTAAGCTCTAGATTGAACAGTTTGAGAAGTCATGCAATTGCGCACCGGCAACGTCAGAGATTGAGCCTAGACCAAGAAATGTTTTTTAGATGAATAGTTTCTTAATGAGAACGCTAGCGGAGGCCTACCCATCCATGCTAGAATTCGTGAAATGGCTTGCGAAATTCTGAGGGTCAATGGAAATTATGAGCCGCCCTGCAAAGATTGGATTTTCCACTTTACTACCCGTAACAGTGAAATGTGCTTTACTACATGAAAGAATCTTGAAGCTTATAGATTAGTTGCATCTAAGAATTTTGATATAAAAGCCCCCTTTGGCTCATTTAATCGGATTTGTAAGGAGTTCAACATCATACCTTCGGACATATGGAACATGGATGAAACTGGCGTTGATCCAGGGGTGTATAACAACTCACAAGTACTTGCAAGCTCCAGAAAAAAGAAGACATACATAAAAATTCCAGAAAACCGAGAATAGGTTTTCGGTAATCGAAGCTATATCAGCTGATGACCAAATATCAAAAAGCCTAGTAATTTTCAAGGGGAAGCATTTCCAAACCACTTGGTTTCCCAGTGACTATGTTCCAGATTGGTTTTACACCACTTTTGAGAATAGGTAGACTTCGGAAGTCATCGGGAATGAATGATTAAAGTTTACTTTCATACTAACTTTTGATCCCCGATGGCCATGATAGCCACACCGATCTGGAGCTCATACAACCTCGTAAGAAAAATAAAATTCATCTCCTTTACCTTTCACCGCATTTATTTCATATCTTGCAACCTCTAGACTTGGCACAATTCTCGGTTATAAAACCTAAATATCATAGTCAGTTCTCTGCTCTAACTGCTCTGGATGAGGCAGCACCTTTAAAGAAAGAAAAATTTTTAAGATACTATAATAAAGCTAAGGAAGAGGACTTATCGGAGATGATAATTCGAGCAGGGTGAAGGGCCATAGGTCTTATTCCATTTAATCCTGAGATAGCACTACAGTCATCTCAGATTAAAGATGAACCACGCACCCCTAAAAGAACCCAAAAAGCGCAAGGTAAATGGGAACTTGGGCTTCAGACTCCTAAGACCCCTTCAGATACATAAAGAGCTCAGTAATTGATTCAAAGGTCTAAAAATATTACCAAATAGACTCGATAGCTTTTTAGTATATGATGCAAGGCAATTACGTAGGCAAATACCCGCGTTGCAGCCCTAGAACCAGAAAAAAATAGATAGAAACATCTATTGAAGGAAGCAGATAAAAATAATCGAGTGAGGAAAAGAGTGAAACTAGATCAACTTGACGCACAAATCTAGGGTCAAATATACTTATGTGATCATACTTAGATTCATTTTACTTAACTAACTTGATTACTTTTTTTGATCAAACTATCGAATTCAGCTTGGGCTGAGGCCTCAAATAACTTTCCAGGATTCGTGATAATTCCAGCAATACGCAGTTCAAGTGATAATTTGAGGACAGAGTTCTATGGCAGTTAGATAGTTTTCAAAATCGGTTGGGCTTATTGGGGCAGTTCCCTTATCATTGAAAAAAAAATTTTAGTACATAGATTTATTATTACACAAAGTGCCACAATCATCTTCTGTAAGATTTCGAGATATGCTTCTTCAAACTATGCACCTTGAACAATCTTGAGCTTAGTACCTGAACATTTGGTCGTTCTCTTCCTCTCTTCGCAGGCGTGGGTTGTATTCTATACTGGAATTTTTATCACGTATCTTGAGATTTTGGTTTTTAAATTGTCTTTTTTTCATCCTGCTACTTATAATGCACTCGTCTAAAATATTTGATGGTACATTTCTTTTACTAGAGTCAGAAAATTCTTGCTCTAACCCTGACCCTGAATTATCATCAAATTTATTTTCTTGGTAATCTTGAACGTCTTCTTCGTCAAGAAATGATTTCATTATAGTAGCATGGAACTTCCTAAGTCCGTATGGCATTTCTATAGTACATTCCTGGTGGATTTTATCAATTGCGGTTAGTTTAAATGGGCCACATCACCCTTTTTTTTCTCACTAGACGACTACTTCTCACCAGATAGGTTGATTAAGTATTTTTAAGGTAACAGATCCATCCTTAGTGGCTAATGCACAATTGAAAACTTCACCCTACACGATTTTTATTGAATTTCTTTCATCGCTTTTTCTATTACTTTTACCTGAGCTGTGATAGATGAAGTGGGAAGAGAATCATAATTCATATGAGAGTAAGTCCCATAAACTAAAAGAGTGGGAATATGTCCGTTTAGACCAATTGAATCATGTAGGGCCTTTCTTGCTGTCACAATTGAGGTTGACAGTCTAAGGCTGAGGGCTGTTTATGTCTATTGGGGACTGTCAACTTCTAATGGTGACTGGTAACTGGTGACAACCTCAATTGTGACACTTGCCATTTGTAGCTTGATTTCTTTAGCAATACTCTGATCCTTTAATTCTACCCAGATTATCTGATACGTTCGTTGTGAAGATACATGGTACCTATCGACCTTTCCGATTCTCTGATGAGACTTCACAGAGACTTCATGCATCTGTATACCCATTGTATTTGCATACTAACGGAATTCTCGTGAGGCAAGATTAGTACCAGTATGGTGGAATGTAAAATCAGGGGCTCCAAGCTAAGTGTCAGTTCATGACGCCCCAAATGCGTTCTACACTACACAACAGTTAAAATATCCGTAAGAAATCGACCAACTTGATAGTTGGTTGCCTCATTGATAATATGTACCATATTATCTCCTTCTGGGTTAACGATATCTAAAACAAAAGTATGGTTGAAGTCATATTCTTTAGGTAGTTTGAAATTAAAGCGGCCAAGCGCTTTACCTTGGAGTTAATATCGTCTGCACAAATGAGAGAGTCTTTCGACTGCCCTGTTATCTACATCAAGTCCTACTCATCGGAGTACAATTATCAATATTGGTACAGGGAGATGGCCAAATCGACGATGCAATTGGCGCAATCTATTTCAATCAAATAACCAAAAGCGATACTTTCCTCACTTTGATTCAAAAGCAAGAAATGATGTCCAAATTTGATGAGAATAGGTACAGTCTTCTATCCTGGCACTAGAACACTTTCCAATTTGTCAAGATGTACGCTTATCTGTTTCGTATCATTAAGACAGAGCTAAATACCAAGCAATCCTTTGACCTCTGTAAGTTTGAAGTACTCAGCTTTTACAGCCGTTGGGTTTAACGTAAAGTCATTGAGCTCGTCAACTAGTGCCATGGCATGAATTGGTTGAATTCGGGAAATTGAAGTGAAATTTCCAAGTTTTTAAAAAATGATACTATACACGATTTTCTGTGACTTTCAGAAACACTAGTTGATACAGTAAGCGTTAAACATATACTGCGTGAAGAAGGCAAATTAGTAGACCCAGCCACAGGAAAAATTGTCTTGACTCTAGGGGAATATAAAGCTTTTAGCCTTTCAATGAACACAATGGGTATTCGAACTATTCCACTTTATCATAAGGAATACCCTTAGCGTAACCCAGTTGGAGCGGGAGTTTTTAATTCTCTAACGAGTCGTCTCTTCTGTATGGTACCTTACTGCTCTTTGATTAACCTGTAAGGTTAATCACTGATGAGTATTTACTTTAGAGATTGATTCACAATAAGTACTGTAATAGTAAGTGGAAGGGCTCGTCGATGTAGTTAATATCGATGTAGTTAATATCGATGTAGTTAATATCGATCCTGTCTCTAACCAATAAACCTAAATACAACTGAAATATGCTTAGTTCAGGAATTGTCACGTGTGAAAAATATGTATTTATATAGAGCAGAGAAGTTGAATGCACACAGTGCAGTTCTTCCACGAACGGAATATAAATGGTGTTCTTGCCTTAAGTAGCAAACCACAACTTGAAGTTGATCGGATATAGGAAGAGCAGGGGTTGGTGAGTGGTAATGGACAGTGAAATGTTACGCCACCGTATTTGTGCAAAATGTCTGTCACATCAATTACCGCTCTTGGAAAAATTGAGTGCTGAGATGATTTTATTTATATCGTGGTTCTATCGTATGTTGAGATCTATAAAGGCGTGAAAACTCCAAAGTGAATTTCCATTACAATGTCCAGGTCGCCTACCGCCGAAGACCCGACCGTTAGTGTCCCAAGTGTTGAAGAAAAGCCTCGGCTGTCTGAAAATGAGAAAAAAGCAAACCACATCGCTTCAGGTAGGGGAGCAAGTTTATATCCAAAGAAGCTTTTAATTCGTATATCTAACTTCATCTAAAGAGCAGAAGCGTAGGCAAGCTATCCGAGAAGGTTTCGACCGTCTTACAGAATTAGTTCCAGGCCTTGAAGGTCAAGGGAGGAGTGAAAGTATAGTGCTCAAAAAAACGGTTGATTTTATTCGTGATCAATTAGCAGAGAGACAGAAATTAGTCGAGAGAGTTAAGGAGCTTGGTGGTCAACTAGAGCCAGAAAAAAAAAATTAGGTGATGAGATATGTAAAATAACGAGAGATTCAATGTCTGATTTCAATATATTACAAAATTACTCTATGGAAGTGGAAGATACTCTGATCCTAGCCTTCAGAATATATCTAACTACGTTTCTCAAGTGGTACTGCCCTTGATGCACATGATACATGGTCTAGCAGATAATTTGGGAGTAGGAGTACACTTAACATCAAAAATAGTCCGTCTTCAAAATTGGAAACAGAAATCAAATTACTTAGGAATATACCCTCAGAAGTTCATGTACGATAGATCTCAGCCATTCGGCAGGTAAAGCTACTTGGGCTTTCTCGCGAGGCACTTCCTTAGTGTCTTGATCGCAAGGCTTGATTTTTTCTACGGAACATTCAAGTTCTTCCCATTTGATTTTTCTCCCCTGAACATGAAATTTAGCTTTGATTGGTATGCTTTTAAGAATTTCATGTGTATACTGATTTCTACTTGGTATACCTGAAAAATCCACAGATAAGCTTTGAGATTTAATGTCTTTAGGACCTACGAGCACAATTATACCATATTGCTCTCTCTTAGCTGCTGCAATTTTATGATTAACACTAGTTGTCTTATCGAAAATTTTCACGTTAACATTAATTCCTCTACTCTCGAAACCCCTATTAATTTGTCTTTCTGCATTTTTTGAATCTGAAACTTCAAAGCCTTGGATTATATTTTTTGCTTGGCGAGCATATTCTAATACACTGGGTGAATCATTTACAGTAAGTATCGCAATCTGACGTGGGTTGAGCCAGAAAGGCCAGAGACCATTGTAGTTTTCAATTAGAAGTGCCATAATTCTTTCCACGGACCCTAAAACCGCTCGATGTATGAGAATGGGGGTAACTGGTCCCTCAATGCTCAAAAGATTTTTGTCATTACATTTTTGACCGATCTGCTCTTTTTCAGGCGCCGGTGCTTGATAATGTAATTTGAACCTTTTTGGAAGCTGAAAATCAAGTTGTATGGTTGCAGTTTGATGGTCCCTTCCTCTAGTGTCCTTGAGAATAATGTCTATTTTTGGTCCGTAAAATGCACCATCTCCTTCATTTATTGTCCAGCTTGACCCACTTTCCTTTAATGACTCAATAAGGGCTGCTTCTGCGTATTCCCATTCTTCAATGGTACCTATGTATTTTTCTTGTGGCCGAGTTGATAGTAACAGTCTATATGGTTCTAAACCCAAAACTCTATATGTTAGTTTGACAAATTCCAATGATTTGCGAATTTCGTCTTTAATTTGGGAAGGTCGACAAAAAATATGTCCATCATCTTGGTGAAAACATCTGACTCTAGTCAAACCACTTAGTGCACCAGTTCCTTCGTTACGATGAAGAGGACTAAAATCTGCATATCTCAACGGTAAATCTCGATAACTACGGGCTTTTGACGCAAATATTAGGCAATGACCAGGACAATTCATTGGTTTCAATCCATAATCTTCATCTTGATTTTCCTGCTCGCCTTTTCGTGTTTCAAGAGTTTCTCGCTGAATTACCGCATACATGTCATCTGCATAATTCTCCCAATGTCCCGAGGTTTTCCATAAGGAACTCTTGTACATAAGGGGACTTATAACTTCTTGAAATCCAAAGTATTCATACTGAGCACGTAAAAACTCCACTAATTTGTTGAATATCCTGGCGCCGTTCGGAAGGAAAATCGGTGATCCTGGGCTGAACTTAGAAATAAAAAATAATTCCTGTTGTATTCCTAAGTCTCGATAATCAACTGGCTGATTAGAGCTCGCCAGTTGATTTGAATTTGTCGTAGCTACATCCTGCTCAGATGCCAAGTTTTGATTTTTAAGCAGTGAGCTTAAGGTCTTAGCATTGCTGTGGAAAAATCTGATGTTATATCCATGATAAAGTATCCGGGAATGATTCCGGACACATATTTTGAGAGATCGCATTACGAATCTAGTAATATATTAATTACGGCGAACACTAGGATATTTGGAACAACATCGGAAATCAGGATTAGACAAAAGTTGTATTCCAATTTCTAGTTCAAATGATAATCCAACCAATTCTCTAGCAGGCATGAGTAAATCAGATCTATAATTTTTTATATACCTCAACTATGTAGAAAGCAAGAATAAAAAACTCTGGCTATATAATTTGAAATTCTTCCCATCACTAAACTTACTATCTCCAAACATTTGCCAAAACACGAAATGCTTTTGCTCATTGCAGGCATATTCCCCAACTAACTATCAAAAACTAGTCATTCCTGCCAATTAGATGCAAAAGTCGAAGACTATACTTGAGCTTCAATATTGCATTAGTTATGGCAACAGTCTCGCTATCCGAAGGATTTTACTTTTTCTGATAATTGATACAAAGTAGTTAACGAAAGGAATATTTTTCTTGAGCAAGAAATTAAAACACATTAATAAACATTACAATGAACAGAATTTCAAAAAAAAAAATTACCTTGGCAGGTACTCTAGCTTATGTCATGAAAACTAATAGATTATTGGAAGCTTGATACTTGATAATAGAAATAAATATATAGTAAATATTTACCTATTTATAAAACGCATCCATAGAAATTTAGTCTCTAACTAACGGGAAATCCAATGATCTGCACAGAACTGAACTATGCCAACACCTCTATCACCATAATTCACCTCCACAAGCCTCCCCTCCACCACTAATAAACCAATATCGCCAGCAAATTTAACAGCAATGCTAGATTCAGTGTTTCCAGTTTTGCACTTGGATGGTAAGATAAGTTGGATAAACCGTTGATCCAACTTTTCTAACCATCAATGCGCATGAGTGTAGCATATGATTCTTATGCTTCGTCTTAAATATAATATTTTCACAACTTGGAACGATATCGTTTTGATTCTAATTTTCGTTACTTTTGTAATGCCGATATAAATTCCGGAAGAGTGTCTAATTGCACTGCTGGCTAGCTTTCACCGAATTAAAACTGAGTTGCGTGAATAGTAACAAGCATGTCAGTCGCATTCGCAGTCGCACGATCTTGACACTGATAGTTAACATTGGAGGCTAATTTTTTATCAAGAGTAGAATGTTGGTAGAATAAATCTATATGGGGCTCAGAAGAGATATCTTTGTTACTGTTGATTTCATCTGTCGGTCTAATTGTTTAGATCACTGATTACTGGCTATTTCTTTGCTGTGAAAACAACAAAAATACGCTGTGGAGATAGCTTATTTCCTAAATTTTAGTGATGTAGATATTTTCATGTGCAATAGGTATTTCCAAGTATACTACTTTGCCTATTTATTGTGTTAATACCCCTGTCTATCATATGAGTCTTTGATTTAATCTAGTTTAGAAGAAAATGTTCCATATTAATCATATTTAGTTGGCATCTTGATTTTGACCAAGTGAATACGCAGGACTTTCTAGTTCTTCACCTCCCTCGAGCCAAACCTTCGATAGTTCCTTTTCGATCTCATTTTTCCTACTTAACCAATCTGGGGCTTTCTCCAGACATTCTCTGAGCTCTTGTAATTCTCGTTCTACCTCTAATTTTTCTTTTTCAGTGCCTATCTTTTCGAATTCCCACTCATTACCATCATCACCCAAACCAAGGGAAAGATTGAATCTATGGTATTTCTTCAAGCTTGCTCTGGTACTTATCGTGATCAAAGTAATACTCTTCTCTTTGCATCTCTCGTATAATAAGCCCTCAACATCAGAAGATACAGCAGAAGTTCCTTCATCGATAAATACATATCGGGGCTCGTGATAAAATAACCTGGCAATCGACATCCTTTGCTTTTCACCTCCACTCAGCACATCTTTCCATTCTTTCCTTGTGTCCCAGCCACCTTCACGCTCTGGCAAGTATCCAAGGTATGCTTCATCAAGAACACGTTGGAGTTCTGAGTCTCGCCAGCCACGTTCACTCATCTCCACGGCTCCATCAGGATATATCACTTGGTCTCGAAGTGTACCAGCACTCAAGTATGGCCGTTGTGGGAGAAAAAATATTCCATCGGTTCCGACATTTCTTGATCGAGAAGCTAATCCACGATAAACTGGCCATAGTCCTGCAACAATTCGGGCAACAGCACTTTTTCCTACTCCATTAGGGCCAGAGATCTAGTAGAATATTAGTTAATTTTTAGTAAAAATGAAAAATAGTGGAGCTTCTTGCCAATAGATGATCTCCGGAGTGAATAACTAGCGAAAGTGATTCAATCAGTTGCTCTCCTCCATGGGGATAAATAGATGGCGCAACTATAGGCACATTCTCTAATCGCACACCATCAAATCCCTTTTGAATTGTACCTTGGACATCAGAGAGAGAAAACAACTCAGGTTGTGTACCACGCGGAGGAAAGTAAGCATCGCCATGAACTCGATGCAATGTTGAGATTAGAGTGTAGACACGGCTTGTGTATCCAGCCAACTCTGAGATATCCTTAATAGAGTACATCATTCGGCCTCCAGCATCAGCTAATGACAGCATGAGCCGTTTGTTAGTGATGAAGTCTTTCATCCGGCTCTTCTCACGACCTCCATTTATTGATGTTTCGGCAATTTCTTGAACCCCTGCCATTCCTGCCCATGCTGGAAAAAAATCGGTAGAGACGAAAGAAGATATCCATAAGCACTCCAACTATATTTTAGTATGAAGTCTTCAAGAATGTTGTATTGAATCTTAAGAGCATAGATACCTTCCATCCATTTCTTCAAACTTTTAAATTCTTTGTGTAGGAAATAACTTTCCATGGAAGCCCCTCCATAGAACGCCACTTCCTCTGCATTTGCAATCAGACGTGCATGTAAAAATCTAAAGTCGCCTTCTTTCCGACCTTCTACAGCCTTAAGCTTTCCAAACGGGGGGGATAATCTGCGGAGTAATGTTGCTGTCAATATATAATTGCTCATCAGCCCTGTTAGGCCAAGTGGACCAAGTGAGCAGTATAGCTGGTAATTGAATACTAGCAAATCAACAAAAGGCTTTCCAATTGAAGAATAGAGGTTCGCAGCTGAAGCACAAAAAAGAGTTAGATCTTGTGTTATGAATTGATCAACACCTTGTCCCACTCCACCATCAATATTTATCAACCGATAGTAATTTAAATTATAGTTGAGATATAAATCATGAATATATCTAGTTAGACGAGTTCTGAAGGCAATGGAGACTTTCGACTGCAAAAACTTGATCATCGCATTTGTGTAGGATGCAAAACTTCCAATTCCACACCACTTTTGAAGTTAGTAAATATTCATTATCTCTGATACTTTAGATAGCTGGTTCATGTATCTTAAGAGTTCCAATTGTTTAGAGATATGTATGTAAATCATTTTTGAGAGCCTACCTTAATAATGCCCCAAATAAAAGATTTTCCATTACCTGCCACAAGGTCTCGCACAATTTCACCATCTAGCCTGGCGACGACTAGAGAGAGGTACGTCCGTAACATAAGGAACATTCCATGACTCAACAGTAGGCCAGTCTCTTTGCTTGTCCATCTTGGAATCATTATATTTAATAGACTCAGAAATTGATGAAGAAAGGCCAGATTTAGACCAGCTTTGGTTTGAGTAGGGGGAACCTGTGGTATACTTGCATTGGACAGACCGGATGCCCGAGGGGGGTTCAAAAACAACCTACGATGGGCATCAAAGGTAGTAGCCTTAGTAGGATGTATTGTAACTTTGGATATTGTGTTCTTGTATGGCACAAAAATTACACGGGAGCCATCTTTATTCCGAAGTCCTGAATTCTTTCTCAATAGTCGTCGTCCTTGTTCTTTTTCAGCGCGCCTTTTCAGCCATAGACTCCTACTACCTAGGCTTCCAAACACGATTGATAGTATAAAAATTAACGTTGCAAAAAGGCGTTTATATTTAGTAGTATTCTTGAGACGACTACGGATTGAGTACAATTTCTTTGTGTAAAATTGTGTGGCCTTTTCAGATAAATATAGTAGAGATTGACCTGCCATGATGACTATGAAGGGCTAGGTTTCGTTGAAAGTACCTAATTCATCCACACAATCCTTTCCATTCCTTACTCCCCCACAGCAGATTTCTTCTCAGGAATAGTTACTAGTGATTCGACAGCATACCCATTGTTGAAGGAAGGTTGCGGCTGATCAGACTTGATACCGAGGTAACTGAGTACGTATAGGTCAGCATCAAAGCGATACCTACCTAAACATGTGATGTGTAAATTTTACGACAAAGATAAACAATAATTTATTTACGTGGGGATTTTTCCTGAATTTATAAGAGGAGCGCAACCATCTTGGAAGTTATGCATTGAAGTAGCAAAGTCCAATCTAGTAATGGATAAATTAGCTGTTCTTCAAGCTAATATCGTTGTAGTAAGAATATCGACCTTATAGAGTCTTGTTTTCTTATCTTGACTGGTTGTCCCTTGTATTAGTGCCGATCAGATTTGCAATTCGAGGTACCACGAGTCCGATCAACCACCACCTGACGACCACTTTCGCTTAAATTCTGCAACTCGATCAATTTGTTTATGATCAGATCATCTATTGAACGTAGCTCTCATATAATTCTAATGGTGTTAGATTATCAATCCAAGAATGGTAACGTCCCGTAATCTACGTAGAAAATTCATCATGACATCACTGATCGTCGCAATTTAAAGAATAATGGGCTAGCCTTCATAAATTTTGTACTCGTAAGATATTGGATTAAAAATTATTCATACATGTCCATGCGGTACTGTTTCCTTATGCAATCGTATTAAATAGATGTCAGTTTCTAAAGATCCAACGCTTTCTAATGACCATTATCGTTAGCTATAAAGAAGATTTTACTCTACTAAAATACAAGAATTTTCATTGAAAAAAGGGAATCCGTACCTCAGTATTGCGGCTCTCTTATCTTTCAAGCCGAAATACTGAAAATGATGCTACAAGCTCAGAGATATGACAATCCAATTTATTGTTTAAGTTGAATAAGTCCAATTCGTTCGATTTTTTTTGGCGTCATTTCAGGATCAAAGGATTCTCGAGGACGTTTTGGTGTACTTGGTAAAGGTATAGATTTTTGGGTAAATTTACTTCCAAGTCCTTTTTGAGGATTCCATGGCTTGAGAACCGCAGCTTCCCATCAAGCTCGAATTCGAGTGTCTGTAAGACTAGAACTTCTCGCTTTATGACAGCAAGATAAAAAGTTACGTGTCTTTAATGGCGTACCGTTGCTAATAGAGGCGAGGTTATTCAAGATTTCACGATACCGAGATTTTAGAGGCGAGAAACAAGTTAAATCTAAGGGCTGGAGAATATGAGATGTATGGGGCGTTTCAAAGACAACGTGCACCCGATTTTGTTTACACTCCCATAGGAAGTCAACGTTGTCATGACTTCCATGCCCATCAAGAAGTAACAGTCTCCTTTGCGACGGCACAGAAGGTGTTGTTTCTGGAACAAATACATCTCGCAACCAATTTTGTCCAATTCCGATCCTCAATGAAATTTAGTGCTGGTCGATAGGAGGTAGGTGGGTCGAACTTTTTTGGGTTAACCTTGAACATTTAATATAATCCGTTTGTAAAACCGGGGGACAATTTATATTTGTTAAGAGACCTCATTTGCTGACACTTGGTTTTCTTATTTTAATACCCGCAGGGATGAGCTTTATATATTTTCCCCGCATTTCTTAGGCTCATTATACTAGTTACTGTGGTCACTCAGAAAGTTAATATTGCATGTAAATAAACTCTGCTGACATTATTCGTACCTAATAAATAAAACTTGTAACTTTTGGCTACGTATTAAAATAATCAACTCTGAGTAATTTCAGGAAAGAAAGAGAAATTAATATAGAATCTTCATAAATTCTAAGCTTTTACAATTGAAAAGTAGGTATTTCCCTTATAATTTATGAGGTTTATTAACTCTATTATTCATAGAAATAGTATTAATAGTACATATTTTTAAATATAGTTTCATACATTTTATAAAGCAGTAAATAATAGCTATGGAATCTGATCAATCGACTCTCAATAAGATAAATAATATTTCTGAAAGCGATAAGGACCAACAGTTATTTTTGCTAGATGCTCCTCCTTTTTCTGAACTTCACGGTGATCCAGACGATGTTATGGATGCATTAAATGCTCATGCAATGCTGCATGGCTATTCTCTAGTCAAAGGACGTACCAAACCACACGACCCCCCGCGAATTGGAGCTAAGGTTGGAGTTATGACTATTATATGTTCGAAAGGTGGCAAAATACAACCTTCCAATGCTAAGAAGCGTAAACATGGAGCTTCAAAAATGACCGAGTGCCCCTTTACTATGACTGTACGAGAAGACAAGGGCATCTGGAAGCTTAAAATAGGCTGCAAAAATCATAATCACGGTCCTCTTGATGCCACTATCCACATCGCTCATAGGAAAAGAGCCATGACGAAGGAAACGATCTGTAAAATTCAAGATGCTACGAAGAGTAGCGTTAGGCCACGCTAAATACTCAACCAGTTCAGGCAGGAAGATCCAAGATGTATACTTCAGCTTTCTGATATTTACAACAAGAAAGCAGAGCTTCGTGCGGCGGAACTTAAAAACTTTACACCCACATAAGCTCTTGCTCTAATATTAAAAGAGCGAACACATTGGTTCCATGCCCTTGAGAAAAATCCAGTAACACACCAGATAACTCGGCTTTTCATGGCCTATCTACCTACTTCTTTTGAACTTCTAGCTGCTAATTACGAACTACTTATATTAGATTGTACTTACAAGACGAATCGCTACAAAATACCACTGTTGGATATTGTGGGACAAACTTGTCTAGGGACTACATTTACGGTTAGTATTTGTTTCCTCTCGGGTGAAACCCAGGAGGACTATGAGTGGGCTTTAAATCAAGGTTTAAAGAAGTTGTACCAAACAGTTCGCGTTGCTAGCCCAGATGTTTGGGTAACAGATCGTGACTTGGCATTAATTAAAGCAATTAAACGTCTCCATCCTCAAGTTAGTGTCCTCCTCTGTACCTGGTATATCAATATGGATATCAGGGATTTTGCTTCTAAGGTCTTACCCCGAAAAGAGTTAGTTGATAGTCTTCTGGAGGATTGGAAAAGTGTCATTTATAGTAATACTGTAGATGATTATATTGAAAACTGGAATAAATTTGATCATAAATATTCTGGGTAATGATCTTTTTGAACTCCCAAAAATACATATGCTAACTAAAATTATAGACTACAATATGTAGAAATCTCAGGCCAGGAATCTCAACCTGTAGAAGAGATTAACACTATAGCTTTGAAAGACCAAAATCTGGCTATAAACTATAAAAAATTATTATTATACCTACAAAAGACTTGGCTCCAGCCTTGGAGTCATAATTTTGTCAAATGTTATACCAATCAAGTACTCCATCTTGAGACCACGACGACCCAACGGGCCGAGAGCGCTCATAGAGCTTTAAAAGCGCATCTGGGCTTCTCGACAGGCGATCTATTCACGGTGGTTAACTCCATTGAGCTTCTCTTAAAAAATCAGTTGATTGATTGGCAGCAGAAGCTTGCTGCAGCTAAGAATGTTGTAGCACATGAGCATCGAATAGCCATGTTCCGCAAAATTATAACTCATGTGCCTGCATATGGCCTTTGGAGAGTATTCAAGCAGTGCAAAATGGTAGTAGACAGTGAGGTTCCTTGAGCCCACCCGTTGGAATTATGTACTGGAGTCTTTTCTAATACTACAGGTCTTCCTTGCAGTCATCGAATTGACGAGCTCAAACGGAGTGGCCAAGTGCTAGAGCCTCAAGAATTTCATTCCCATTGGCGGTATTCAAAGCCAGAGTCAGGCTCTAGCTCTATTCCAGAGAATGATGACATTTATAATGATAACCATGTGAATTCTGAGGCACACAAGAATAAGATTACTGAAGCCGGAGATGTTAGAACTCAGGATGAATTATTCGATGATATATTTAGTATTGAAGAACCTGCAATGATAAAAGGGAAGGGTCAACCAAAAGGTTCACATAGTAAAAAGAGGCAGTTAAAAATTGAAAATAGTACCCATCGTGAACCCTCTTCATTTGAGATTGCCCAACAAAATCAATAGAATAGGATGTCTTCATTAGACAACAGTTTAACGAACGATTTAGATAACCACGCAATACGACAAAGAAATCGCGGAGGACGAAGAGGAGTTCGTGGGGAAAATGACTGCTTCTCTGTGGCAGGAGTACCAGATCATATGGTGTCATCCTTCAGTACTAAAAGTGTTGATTGAGCCAAGCTAGGGCACATGAGATTAGATATATTAGACTTATAAATTACTCAGATTTGATAATTTTAATACGTAGCCAAAAGTTACAAGTTTTATTTATTAGGTACGAATAATGTCAGCAGAGTTTATTTACATGCAATATTAACTTTCTGAGTGACCACAGTAACTAGTATAATGAGCCTAAGAAATGCGGGGAAAATATATAAAGCTCATCCCTGCGGATGTCAAAATAAGAAAACCGGGTGTCAGCTAATTAGGTCTCTTTGTTAAGTTGATAATATTGCACTTTTTGAATTATTTATTTATTTATTTATTTATTCTATTTAAGGTCCTAGGCACAAGCCCTATGTCCACTTTGAGTTCAGGACCGGCGGAGCCGGTCGGGATCATGGCCTCAGGCATGCCCTCCTCGTTCACGCCCGTTATTTACATGAAATGAAGAAATGTATGAAAATATGATAATGAGAGAAAAAAAATAAAAATAAAATAAAAGTAAAGGAAGGAAACAAGTTCAGGATTAACCCAGTATTTCTCACACCAAGATCTAATCCGTTATCTCTAGTGATGATAACCTATTGTATACTCTCCTCGCGTCCAGCAGAAGATGAGTTAGATGTGAATTCGCTAAAGCAACCTGTGATCTTTGCAAATTCTACGAATTTCTTGAAGCATTTATGCCCAAGAAGTTGTCTCCTGAAGTTCTCCACGGTCATGCCCTTCCGGAGTTTGCGCATTTGGTTTGCGTATCTACGACAACGAAAAAAGTGAGTAGGAGTAGTCTCCTGTCCACAGACACATTCAAGGTTAGCATCTAAATGTTTTAACCGACGATGATACGCCGCGAAGTCACCATGTCCTGTTCAGGCAGCTAGTAGTTTATGTAGAAGCTGCCTTGTTAAAGCTAGCTCGGGTGGTTTTTTGCGTCGCATTTTTAGGTCCAGATCCTGATATCGAATTGGACAAACATCAGACCACCATTTTTCTACCAATTCTTGACGGCGCTGCTGCATCAAACGTCGTAGATAAGCTAAGGTGATAAGATTCGGCTGAGTTTGTCTGTCTGGCAAATCTCGTAGCGCGGCGCGTGCTTCCGCGTCTGCTTCTTCATTTCCGCTAATTTTTGAGTGTCCTGGCACCTATCTAAATTCTGCTTTCATATTCTTTGCTAGATTATAGAAAAGCCTGGTCAACCGAATACTTGATGCTGATTTCCCTGTCTGTAAGGCCAACACTGCAGCTTGATTATCAAGAAGCACAAAAATCTTCTCATCATTATTTCTCACTGATATGGCAGCACGAAGCGCGATAGTTGCACCAAAGATCTCCGCATCGTACACTTCTCCACCGTGAAGCGCTCCATGACCTTTCTGTATGGTCACTCCTCCACGCTGTAGAACAAACCCCCATGACGACCTACCGGGACCTTCTGACGATCCATCTGAATATGCACAAATATCAGTAGGAGCGATTGATTTTATCCAACTTTCATGATATTGTACCCCATCCAATTTTGAACCAAGCGTAGTAGTGTACATAGGGGCTGATAAAGGTTCCGCTTCTTCAGCTTGAGGCAGCTGTTTAAAAGCACGCTGAACCCGAGTCATTTGTTTTTCCGGCCTTTTTGCTAGTCTAGGTTTCGATTTATATTTCCTTGTGCCAACATTAGGGCAAATACTAGCTCTATTTCGAAGTGGATGATTATCATCGAGAGAGTGTAGCCTAGCAGCAAAACGTGAGCGATACCCTTCTAATAATACACGCGCTGGAGGAATTCCTCCTTCCCTGTGTAGGACTACATTTGGTGTAGTTCTCCACACCGGTAGTGCTGCTCTCAAAGCCATATGAAGAACTTTATCTATTAATTCACAATGAAATGATGTCGGGGGTCTAATAGTGCCAGTTGCAGCCGGTCGAGTTAAGCCTGGCCACCACACTTCGGTTCCGTAGGTTGCTACAGGAATCACACATGATTCTACAGCTATTATTAGAGATTTCGGACTAGCTCCTCTTTTGACGGTATTGAGCCGTCGCATGTGCTGAGCCAACTTTAATTTTAATGCCTTTCCACACCAAGTTGAAACATGACGCTTAAATGAGAGTTGAGGGTCGAGATATACTCCCAGCCAGCGAATTTGCTCAGTCGGTTTCAACATTACCCCATTCACCTCAACTTCGACAGAATCTTCTTTCTTACGCCCTGGAAACTGAATTACTTCCGACTTTTCAGAATCGAAAAGGACTGCATTTTCTTGAGCCCAGTTTGACAGGCTATTGATTTCCTTTTGCGCTACGGCTGCTGATTCTGAAATGGTGCGGTCAAAACCTAGAATGCCAATATCATCAGCGTAGCTAAATCGTGAAATTACATTTCCACTTCTCATCGGCTCTGCCATGTAGAGCAGGAATAGCAGAGGAGAGATAGATGATCCCTGTGGGACCCCACATATAAGTTCCTTCGGAGTTGTCACACCCCCTTGAAAACGGACTTGGACTCTGCGATTTTGGAGAAATGATGAAGTTCTCTTTAATATGGGTTTTGGCCATCCTTGTGATTCCATCCTCCATATCAGCCTATTGTGCAAAACAGCGTCAAAAGCTCCTCGTACGTCAAGCGTAACAAATGTTGAAGCCCAGCTTTGAGTCTTAGCCTCTTCAATATCATGTACCACAAATGAGACAAGATCCGTTGCCGAACGTTTAGGTAATGCCCCGAATTGTTGTTGACCTACAATATTCCACACAATAGCTAGATGAGACATTCTCTTAGCAAGTAGTCTCTCCAAACCTTTTCCCAGACACGACAGCAAAGAAATTGGCCTCCATCCTTTCACTGACGAAGGGTCACGCCTAGGTTTTGGAAGAAATACAACCTCCGCTAGCTTAAAGCAGGTTGGATGGTATCCGAGACGAAGACACGCGCGAAAAAGTTGTGTCACATGAGGTTCTATGTTATTCCAACAAGCTGCCAGTAGCTCAACACTAATTCCATCTGCTCCTGGACTAGTATTCCCACTTCCAATGGTACAAGCCCGTACCTCATGTTCTGAGATTTCTTGTAACCATGGAATACGCTCCTCACCTGTTAGTGTGCAAGGATTGAGGTCATCAGATGCTGAAAATCGTGCTAGAAGGCAGTCTCGCAAGATTTGCGCACGTTCTGCTTGATCTGACACAAATCGCCCTTCATATCTAAGAGGCGGAGTAATACTAGTGTTACGAGGAGTCGCCCATCGCATGAGTTGAAAGACATCCCGAGAGGATTTCATCTCTTCCACTGTTCTCTTCCAATGTTCTCTTTTTGCAGTGGCAACAGTGGTTCTAAAAATCCTTGCCTGTTCATTACGCTCATGTTCCTCCGTGACCTGTCGATAATTCAAATGGGCAGATTTACACTCAGAGGTCCACCATGGTGCGCCTCTTCCGCTTTTCTTGTTAACCTGTTTACCAACTGCTTTCAGTGCATTTTCGAGGGCTCAGTTTATATCCTCGGCGAATTTCTCTGTCTCTTCAATAGTATTCAAGGATTCAAGTGGAGGCAGCCATTGTGAGACTACCCGAGCAAAGTGTGGTAAGTTGGTCTTCGATACTCGAAGCATACTTCTAGAAGTTACTGAGGCCAGTAATGGTCTCTTTGGATTTGGTACAAAACCACATATCGGGAGGTGATCACTAGTCATACACTCCTCTGAGCCAACCCATGCCATTGCTTCTTCTATATTAGTCCACGCTAAGTCGAGTGTGTTCCCAGCACGATGTATGGGTTCTCCAACGATAAGACAAGTGAGGTTATGCTCCTCCGCCCATTTCTCTATTTCCTCCCCTTGTCCGTAATATTTTCTAGCACTAGGTTGCCAGGCCCAGTAGACAGAGTTGAAATCACCAATCGCAACTGATCTAGATGTGGGCGTCCAATTTAGCAGTGGTCGAACAGCAGTCGGATCATGTGGTGCTTTATAAACATTCAGAAACATAATCTCATTTACCTCAACCCAGCAATAATCACCTGTAGGGGAAGCTGAGTGCTTCTGGACAGAGCTAATTCTTTTGGGATCTTTCCTAACGTATGTTGCCGAACGAGGTCGTATATTTTCTCCTCCATACGGAAAATAAAGATCGTAGAACGGGTGCGTCTTTGTACGGTTAGACCACCATGGTTCCTGTATGAGCAAGACATCTATTCTCAGTTCATATGCACGAGATAATGCAATATCTTGCGTAGTCCCCCCCCCCTTCCGACGTTAATGGACAAAAAGTTGAGCACGTCCTGGAGAGGGTAACAACCCCGTGGGTTGCTCTTCATAAGCGCAATGCGCCACCCGTCGAATTTTCGACAGAGGACGCTGGAATATTGTCAATGTCAACATCGACATCTGAAATTTGACTACTTGGTAAGTCAGCATATAAGTTATCGACTGGGGCAACAGATTCTTTAGCAGCTTTGGCTCTAAGGATAGCTTGGTATTCCCTTTCTCCTGCCTGTCGGTATGCTTTCATTGGCTCTTTTGTTGGCGCACCTGAGCGAGTTGGACGCGCCAGACATCTGCGACTGTCAGAGCGGTGCGGGCCTCCACAATTTCTGCACTTGGTGGCAGCCATGCAAAGGTCTTCAGTATGGTTAGTTGAGCCACAATTTCCACAGGATGGTGCCCTAGAGCAATTCTTTTCAGGATGGTGTCCATTACATCGTTTGCAAAATTCCAGTGGTTTCTGCTTTTTAAATCCTCGCGCGATCCCAGATTCATCAAATACCCGAAATCCTGCACGTGGTGATTTTGTGAAGAAAGCCATCCAGGTTCTATGTGGAGCTTCGGTTTTATTTCTTCTGTATAATTTGACGTGAGCTGGTCGTATAGAACAAACTCGTTCAACCTCTTCTATAAGCATAGAGCTGCTTACTTCAACTTCTCCATGTTCTTTTCGGATTGATGTTGGTACGGTTGGTATAATTACAGGAATCCAATTGGTTGCTTGATCCAATCTAGCTCCTGTCATAAAAAGGCCATTCGCTGTAGTGAGAATAGCTTCCCGAGCTTCATTGTTGCATGGGCTTAAAGCAAACCCTGAGTGAACGGGCTTGATCTTCCCAATCAGTGATGGCGAGATTGAAAATTTTTTAACGATCACCTCACGTAAGCCCGCTGGAGATAGCTTACGCCATTCGTGTTCTACTGGGATGCGAATAAACAATCTTTTGTCCATGTGTGTTGTTTGAGACTTCTCCTTGGTTACCATAGATTGACTCACTGAAACTACTTGTTTCTTGTTGCTCAGCATTACCCAAGTCTTCTTCTGGCCATTGCGAGCTACAGTAGCCCATGTACTCTGGCTACTCTGGGGAGTTTTTGTTAATATGTGGGCTTCTTTGTGACGACTAGTAAGCCGGAATGTTGTTTAATTGGTCAGAGTGGGCCACTCGGTAGTTAGGTTAACCGAAGGCTAACCGATCCTCCAAAAGTATGCAAGGGGGTGCCCCTTAATGCTCGCGGGTGAGAAAGTTCCAGACACTTCCATAAGACTCTTTCCTAGCTGTAAACCTATCTCGAATATTCTATTTTCTATATGTTGCGTCAACAGTAGAGAGCAGTACAGTTGCTAATGGAGACGGGGGAAGTTTCTAGAAGATGAGTGTCATGTATATAGCGCCTGTTTAGAAATCACGTCGTCTTTAGTGAAATTATAAACTACCTTTTGATATTCAAGTGCCCAAGCCTATCTATCTAAAATCGTGAAATTCTTTTATTTTTCCTCCAGTTGAGGCAGCGCTCATCATGATTCTAGGAGTTGCGATAGCAACTTTCTTTACTACATTCTTGTCTTTTGCTGATCCGTAACTACAGCTTTTAGTCGGACGAGAGTGCGTTGGGACTTTTAGGGGGGTGGGAGAGGTATCGACCGCAGCAAAGTTAGCTATGGCCAATCTTATGTATGCCTTGAAGGCCTCAACTTCTTCTTTTTCAATATCGCCATTAAAATTCATTAAAGTGCTTTCTATGTTACTAATGGCAGTTGTGCAAATCATTAGACGTGCACGCCAGGCACGTTCACGACGCTGTCGGGTCGCGATAATATCAGCTAGTTCCTTTGGAAGGAACGCGTTCTGGATTTCAAATTTATCTTTGCCAGTCTGGGTAGGTCTCTCTGAAACAGGACGCTTGGTGGGAGCAACAGGCTTGAGGATGTGTCTGCTGTCAATTGTCTTTGATTGTGGTTGTTGATTTGACGGTGGTGAAGGTGACGCGATAAGGGGAGGGGGATTGGGAATTGGGGGGAGTTGATTGCTCGATTCCGTCGAAGGAGCTTCAGATTCTTGCGATAGATTCAATGTATCATTCATGTATATCTTGTTGTCTGATAGGGATAGTATATAGAGATAGTATTACTGTACATATACTAAGGCACTGTGAAGCAATCTAGCGTAGTATATCTTTTGTCGTCGGAATGCTTTTTGAATTATATTTATGTCACATCTCGTCTCTCGGATGATCACTTACAAATTAGCTCAAGTGCATAATTTAAGCGAAAGTGGTCGGCAGGTGGCTGATCGAACTCGTGGTATCTCGACTTAGGTCAATTCTTCTAATTTAAGCCTAATTCATATATGATCTACTATGTAAACTTTTATGCAATAATACCACCTAAATTTACAACTTGAAAACATAGTGAAAGATTTAAACAAGGATTTACAGAGAGGATCAACAAAAGCAGATAAAATCTTTACTCCTCAATACTTTGTCAGGCTCCCATGAGCATCTAAAACCGCCTTACATCTGGCCAGCATATTCTCAATGAGTTTAGCAAAGGATTTAGAGGGCATAAAGTCCCATGCTTCCTTCACAACCAGTCGAAGTGTATCTCGAAATAGTTGTTTTTTTTAGAATCAATAGAGTCTCATTCTTTCTCCCAGAATAGGCAGGGTGTTATAAAGGTGAGAGCTTACGCAGGTTATATTGGCATTAGGTTTTGAGATGAACAACAAAGTACCCTTTAATTGTATGCTGAATTCTTGTATTAGAGAACTACCCTTGTCTCTTTGTCTCGGCTAATCCCCAGCACAACACAGGTGTTACGGGCTAGGCCCGATTTGTAATTGACTGGGAGTTGGTCTCCCAGCAGTCACGTGGTATACGTTCTATGTGAGATAAAGGACAAGGGCAAGGTCCATCAAGAGTAAGACCAGATCACTCTCGACAAGTGTCTCCCAAATTGGACAGACTTGTTCGAACATGCGGGATCACTCAGATAAGTGCATCCCGATTAGGAATACCAATCCCATACGGGAATCACCTACCGTTTTCCTTTATTGTATATAGTTGTATTGTTTCTTTCCTGTGTAAAACCATAGATAAATATAGATTATTTCTTGGCATAGCTTTCGTGCTTGTCCGATTTCGCACTTGCCTTTTACAACAGGGACCTTTTTCCGAACCTGCAAAATAGACCCAGAACATCCAGTTGATTCTACTTCAGTTCTTTTCACATACACAGTTGATGTCTTATCATTTAACCGTCCATTTTAAAATGTAAGTCCAAGTGTAAAATATATATCATAGAGCAAAATATTCAGCTTTCTAGTGATCCATTCTCTTGAATGCTCACCATCCTTTGCCCATGTTTCGTCGGTCCAAAGTATAGGCGTTTATTTCTCCATAGTCCAGTAAATGTGAGGTTCAGCCCATTCTTTGCGATCTCTCACGGTTTGTTTGGATTATGGAGGTTTCTTGTGTACATTGAGGCGAGTTCAACATGTCATTCTTCGATTTATTGAAGATGAATTCACAAATTCTCGATTTCGTCAACATCTTTGGAAGATAGGATTAATGAAAGACCTTTTGCTTTCCTTGGTGTGACGTTGTCGCGACGCAATACGTAGCCAACTGGACGTAAAGATATTTTTAACTTATTAACAATTTTAGGCGAGTGAAGTTTGTTTGTTTGTTTGTTATTATTTAAAGTCTAAACTAAATAAAGGTTACACCAGTATTTACAAAACCCGTAAGGGGCATAGGACGCCAAGGCTGATAGCCATGGGTGTATGAGGTATCAATCACACCAGACTGACGTGTTAGTACCTAGCTATTTACATTTACAGAGAGTATTTTGTATATAATCCATTCCAAATAGAATAGTTACTAAGTTCGATGTGTACCGTGTCTCTAGAGATTTCATAAGTCTGAAAGTTTTTCTTTTTCTTTTTCAACATATGGATAGATGGTTCGCTATATACGCATGCATAAAGCTCTAGGAGTTAAGTGACTTATCTGTTAACGGGAATCTGGGGCAGAAATCAGTGAAGAATTTTGTGGAATCTAACCACTTAGTGAGAAATCTTGCTCCTTCAAATGAGCCCAGATAATATTGAGCTACATTTCTTGAGTTCTTGTAAATTCTTTTCTTGAGTGGTGGAGGTTTCGGGAGACTGCAACTTAGCCTGTGTATTGGAGATTTCGGGGCCTCACAATTACATGTACCTAGGTAATTAGTGTGTTTAAAACGTTCATGGTATGACTCGAAGTCGCCGTGCCCGGTTCGGGCAGCGTAGATATGATGGAG